>JBBPBX010009266.1:43987-60445 GCA_038048925.1 Garcialebias charrua
AATGTATTCCTTCAGGTAATCGCACGGGGGCGCAATTCCCATAGCATATGTTGCACCTCGTTCCCTTCCTTCAGGGAACATGAGTTATGGTGCATAACTTTCAGTTCTCTCCACACCCATCTGGTAATTTAAACTTTTTTTATGATTTTTAGCTACTTTTCAGCTGTTTCTTTGCTAATTTGATCTTTTTCAGATTATTTCCACATTTTGCAGTTATTTCTGCTTCTTTAAGCCTAATTTGGGCAAACATGTTCTTTCTGCTGTTTTCTGCTAATTTAAGCTTGTTCTGCCTTTTCAGCTACTTTTTAGCATTTTTAAACTAATTTCATCTGTTTTCAGATAAATTCAAGTTTTTCATGGTAACTTCTACTACTATCAGTCTAAATAACTTCTTTATGCTAATTTCAGCTTGTTATGCTCCTTTCAGCCTATTTTTGTTATTTCAGCTACTATTTAGCTGTTTTTATGCACATTTTAGTTTTTTCAGCAAATTCCACATTTTCCACTCATGTCAGCTTTTTCTGCTTCCTTCTGGTAGTTTATGCTTCTTTTTGCACTTTCAGCAAATTTTCAGCTTTCAGCTTTTTAGCCAATTTCCTCATTTTTTGTGCTCATTTCTGCTGATTTCAACCTAATTCAGCAAGCATGCTCTCATTTCTGCTTTCTTCTGTTAATGTAAGCTTGTGGGCGGCCGTGGTGTAGTGGTAATGGCAGTCGTCTCCCGATCGGAAAGTTGGTGGTTCGACTCCCGGGACCCGCACCATGTGTCGTTGTGTCCTTGGGCAAGACACTTAACCCTGAGTTGCTCCCGGTAGGACTGGAAAGCACCTTGCATGGTAGTCTGCCGCCACCGGTTTATGAATGTGTGTAGCATTCAATATATGTGTAGCACTTTGAGATTTTCAGTAATGAAAAGTGCGTTATAAATTGAATTAATTATTATTATTATTATTGTTCAGCAGTTTGAGCTACATTTAAGCATGCTTTTTTTCAAAGCTAATTTCAGCTTTTTTCTGCAAGTTCTTCTGCAATATGCATTTTCGCTGCATTTCCTCAGGAAATGTAATTTCTCTAATTGCAGTTTAGTTGCTCTCTGTCACTGCTTATTTAGTTTGACCTTTAAAAAAAAAACATTTGGGTCACATTTCTCACCCACCAGCCGAACATGAAAACTTCAGGCTTTTAGGATTAGAAACTTTTCAGCTAAACATGTGGCAAGCTGAAAAATAAAAAAAGTGAGAATTAAAGCAGCGTGAACTTGGAGGAAACTTATGAGACGGGCAGCCAGATCAGTGGTTTTTCCCCCTCGTGGCATATTACACCGACTACACACAATGCAACAGAAGAATATGGCAGCGGTTCACTTTTTCTACCCTAATTATCAGACGCCATATTGGCTCTCTTCAGGAAGAGAGAAGGTAATTTTGTTTCGGAGTCCTTTTGGGAAATTAATTCATTTTACTAAAGTGACTTGGTAATTACAGTGACATCAAGGTTAATTGCCAGATCTGTATTGCCTCGGTGCCGTCACCGTCAAAGAAATCTGTTCTCTAAACACTCACCGGCAGACAACAAACCACACAGGAGACAGGGGCGTGCACACACATGCCCTGGCTGGGCTGGTTGTCCTTTTAGTTCTGTTGAAAGCTTTGCAGGAGTGCAAAAAGCAGAAAATCACAAAAAGCACCAAAATGGGAAGTCATTAAAGACGCACAGTGACTGGAAACAGAAAACAAAAGGTCACAAGACTGAAAAATTCCTCCTAAATCAATTCTTAGATATATATTTTTTTATAAATGTGAGTGAGATCTCAGTTAAAAAGCAGCTATTTTGGTAATGGAGTCCATTATCAGCTGATGACAAGTCACTCTCCGGTGATGAGTTTGCTGAGATGAGCCGTAAATTCTCAGAGAAAAGTTTATTATCCAAACAAAGCAAAGTCACCCGGGTGAAACCTCAGTAATCATCAGAACCAAACACAAACCATTTGTTCACCGGGGACTAAATTAAAAATAAAAGCTATTGTACTTGTTAAAATGCCAACAGTGCTCGTTATTAAATGTTTTATTTGAAAGTTTTTGTAGAAGCAGCTCCACAAATAGAACTGCTGATTCCTTGACTTCATTCCCCAAATAATTAGAAAACGTGTGTGTGTGTGTGTGTGTGTGTGTGTGCGTGCGTGCGTGCGTGCGAGCGTGTGTAATGTTAGTGCCCCTTTGTTGGAGCTCCTTCAGCTACATTGAAATCTTTAGTGTGCATGAGCTTTTTAGCTTTCCTTTGTGGTTTTTGTAGAGCTGCTTGAACAGTTCCCTTTAGATATCACCAGTTCTAACATGAGTGAATAAATAAGGCAGACATCAATGGTAAAAAATAAAAATAAAAATATCCAGAAGTCCAGTTGGTGTTCAGACAAATTGAAACTTTTGTGATTATTTTTATGTCTAGAAATCAATTGCATAACTACAGAAACTGCATTTCTGAGAAAATGCAGTGTGAACGCTTATTGCAGAAGAACTTGTTGAAAAACCGCTTAAATTAGCTAATAATAAAACATTCTGAAATGTAGCTGAAATGGAAGAACAAGCATCAATTAGAAGGACATAGAACACATATTTGCTGAATTACGTTTAAATAAGCAGAACTGAGCACCAAATGAGGAAATTAGCTAAAGAAAGCTTAAATTAGCACACAAAAAATAGCTGAAAAGGCAAAAAGAAGCTTAAACAACCAAAAGGAAGCAGAAAGAGCTTAAATGAGCTACCAAAAAAAGTGGAATTAGGTGGACAATCTAAAATTAGCATCAAAAGAGCTAAATAGTAGCTGAAAGAGCAAGAAAAAGCTTAAACTAGCAGAAAACAGGTGAAAGGAGCATAAACTGAAATTAGCATAAAAAGTTAATTAGGCTGAAATTAACATGAAACCCATGAATTAATCTGAAAACAGCTAAAATTAGCTTTAAAAAGCTAGCTGATAAGTTAGAACAAGCTAAAATTAGCAGAAGAAAGAACACGTTTGCTCAATTAGGTTGCAAGAATGGTCTCTTGTAAATGAGTCCTCGAGGCTCGATACGGCAAACCTGTTGGTTGAATGAAAAAAATAAGCCGAAATGATCCCCCCAAAAAGAGAAAATTATCAGAAAAAAATATTAAATTAGCAAAAAGAACAAATGGAAAGTAGCTAAAACAGCAAATAGAAGCTCAAGTTACCAGAAGGAAGTGGCAAAAGAACATTTTTGTTGAATTAGGCTGAAAGAAGTCGAAAATATAGCAAAAAATCTGGAATTAGCTGAAAAAGCTAAAATTAGCATAAACAGCTAACTAGTACAACTTAAACTAGCTGAAGTAAGCTGAAAAGAGCATTAACAAGTTGAAATTTGCAAAAATAATTAAATTAGGCTAAAAGTAGCAGAAATTAGCACAAAGACTATTTATCTGAAAACAGCTGAAATTAGGTTTAAATTCTAAAAAGGTAGGTGAAACGGTAGAACAAGCTTAAATTAGCAGAAGAAAGTAGAAATAACATCTTTGCCCAGTTACTCTGAAATAATCAGAAATGAGCACCAAAAATTGGAAATTACTTGAAAAAAGCTGAAATTAGCAAAACGAAACAAAAACAAAATACAAACAAACAAAAAAGTAGCCAAAAAAAGCAGAAAGAAGCTTAAATTACCAGAAGTGGAGACATAACATTTATGCTGAATTAAGCTAAAATAAAAGTTTAAATGAGTGCAAAAATGTGGAATTAGTTGAATAAGCTAAAATTTGCACATAAACAGCTAAATACTGTAGTAGCTGAAATAGCAGAAAATGTTGAAACTCGCATAAATTAGATGAAAGGAGCACAATAAGCTGAAATTAGCTAAATAAGTTGGAAGAAGCCCTAAAATATTCTGGTTAGCATAAAGCAGGGGTCACCAACACGGTGCCCGCGGGCACCCGGGTGCCCCCAAGGACCATTTGAGGTGCCCTCTGACCTGTTCTAAAAATAGCACAACTCACTACTAAGCTGCATTTAAATTTTCTTTTTTTTTCAGTTGTTATTCTTTTTTTTGTATTTATATATATATTTTTAAATGTCTATCTTAAAAATATGTTCTTAAAAATATGTTTATTATAAATTTTTTTCAATTTACGCTTTGTTATTTCCCAAGAGTTTATCAAACTGGTGCCCTTTGTATGACTCCTTACTCACAAAGTTGCTCTCAGTTTCAAAAAGGTTGGTGACCCCTGGCATAAAGAGTCTGAAAGGATCACAAAACAGCTGGAAAAAAATCAGCTGAAATTAGTTGAAAGTTGCTGAAATAAAGTTTCAATTTGCACAAGGAAGCTGAAAGAAGCTAGAACAAAATGTGAAAGGAGCAGTAAAAGGTTGTAAACTGATCTAAAAATTTGAAGGATGTAAAATGAGCTCAATTCATTTCCTATGAAAAGAAAAGTGGCAGAAAAGGCTAAATATTTTAAAAAGCTGAAGTTGCACCAACACCAAAAGTCATAGCACCCTTCTTCTGAACGAGCTGAATGTTTTGATATGTGGTTTGTCGAAAAAAAGCGCAAAAATTGTGTAATGAAAAAGATGCTGAAAAACGTACAGAAGAAAAATGGATCACAATAGTGTGAATGCTTCATAAACATTCACACAATTATTGTATTATTAAATCGTCAAAGCAACAGAGCACACGTAGGATTTCAAAACTCTTTAGACATTAGTTGATGAGATAAATAATCCATCCCGAGCAGCTTCAACCCATCAGGTCATCATAAGAGCCGGTAGAGAAAATTAATCTCTTATCCTGAAACGGTTAAAAAAATAAGTGAAATATACTGTATGTCTCCTCCATGAGCTCCAGTGTATTTTATTAGCTTTGTTCTGTTTGACACGTACAACAAAAGCATGAATGCTTTATTCATTACAGCTCGCTGTCACACCTAAAAAAAATTGCCAGCAACCACGTTTAAAGAAACCGATCGGTCAGCAATAAACGCACACCTGTCAGAACGCCGTGGCCTTGAGCCGAGCGGGATGGATTCTCCTGTGATCTCGACTGCGGCTGCTTCTAAATCAGATCTATGCCATGATGAAAGTGATACATAAACGCTGTAAGGTCCAACCTCTATGGCTGCCGTAGAATAGTTTGAAAGGTGCAACACTGACAGGCTGAGATGCCAGTCAATAAAGATAAAGATACATTTTTAGTCCGGCAGTTCTAAAAAACAGGGTTTGCTCTGCAGAGATTCAAAGCAACTGAGTGGAGCTTATTGACCTTGATTACCCATGACCCAGGAGAAATTTGATATTCGGCCTGTCTCCGAGGCCGGCGGGGAATCATTTTCATTCATTCAACCTTTATTTAAACAGATAAGTCACATTGAGCCTCGAAGACTCATTTACAAGTGAGATCTGTTGAACAAACAATAAAAGCGGTGAAAAATGACACATAGGGTTTGGAGACAAAAAAAATTCCCAACACATTTTTGACCTCTGCTTGAAGGTCAAAAATGTGGTAATGAAAAAAATCTTGCACACAAGCACATAAAGACGCCGACATTACGCAGATGGCGGGGGAGGGGACTCAAAGGCGGTGAGCATGTCAGCCCATAGATGCACTGCAGAGTTCAGATAGAATCACTCTGTTCATATACAGTACAGTAGTTCAAACTGGAGATCTATGCACACTCATGGGGGGGGGGCTGCCGAGGACGGCCAGAGGCAAATCCAGAGTCCTGAAATGATGACAATATTTATTCAGCTGGGCTCCTCTGAAAAGTCAGTGGAATTCCTCAGCAGAAGGATTGGGAGGGTGAGAGCGTCAGGTTTACAAAACTTCTCAGGCGTGTTGAGATAAGACTGCTTGTCAAGGCCACTCAGTGAGCCAAATTTCGGATGAACAAAATTGTTTTGGGGACAGGCAGAACTTTAATGACATCTACATTCAGTTTGTGTCGGTCCACTCGCTTCCGAAATGTCCAAATTAAAATGACCATACCAATGGAACGTGCCTGAGAAAATCCCCGAGATCTAATCCATTCAGCCAAAATTCTGGTTTCTCGAGACATGAACCAAGCCATCATGTAAGGCAGGCAGCCTGACCAGGTCCAGATGTGCTGCCGACGTCTTCCTTGTGTGTTGATAGACCAGAAACCAGTCAAATCCAAAAAGCAGGAACCAGTTGTCATAAATCCAATTAAATATGCATCCTTAATATCCACAGATGACAGCAGAGATAGAAACAACATCAAGTCTTCCAAGTCGATGAGATATCCAGCTGTGTGCATGCCAACAGGGCAAATCGGCTCGCCTACAGCCTGTCTTCTTTTTGAAGAAATGTTATCAGTTGTGTTGAGGGACCAACTGACCAAATTCAGTCCATAGTTATGATCGGAAGATTTTGTAGAAGAGAGGCTCTCAGACAGTTTCACAGACAAGACAAAGCAAAAGCAAAGCGGAGACCAAGAGGAGACGTCCACCCCTGAGAAGAGCAAGTGTTGAATTCAGATAAGCTTCGATTGTTGATTTTCTTCAGGCAGACATATTTTTTTCTTCAGCCTTGAGTCCATCTGGACGTTCTGTTTCCAAAATGGCCTAATTGTGGAAATCCATTCCACTGATGCATGTCATGAGTCTCCCTCAAGGTTTAACACTGACAAATCCCAAAAGCCGCAGGTGGCCTGCGATTCTCATAAATTGCCTCCACCTTACGGTTTACCTCGTAAATCAGACAATCTTGAGAGCTCATGGCTCGGATAAAACCTTCACACTGATTCGGAAGCGTTGTCATGGCTGAAATTGCTGCCGATGTCTTCTTCAATAGTCATAAAACAGAGCCCCACCGATGCCAAAAAGCAGAGTCCATGCTATCCATCCATCCATCCATCAATCCATTGTCTTCCGCTTATCCGGGGTCGGGTCGCGGGGGTAACAGCCTAAGTAGGGAGGCCCAGACTTCCCTCTCCCCAGCCACTTGGAGCAGCTCCTCTGGGGGAATCCCAAGGCGTTCCCAGGCCAGCCGAGAAACATAGTCCCTCCAGCGTGTCCTGGGTCTTCCTCTGGGTCTCCTCCCGGTGGGACATGCCCGGAACACCTCACCAGGGAGGCGTCCAGGAGGCATCCTAACCAGATGCCCGAGCCACCTCAACTGGCTCCTCTCGATGTGGAGAAGCAGCGGCTCTACTCCGAGTCCCTCCCGGATGACTGAGCTTCTCACCCTATCTCTAAGGGAGAGTCCAGTGTAGTGGTAATGGCAGTCGTCTCCCGATCGGAAAGTTGGCGGTTCGACTCCCGGGACCCGCACCATGTGTCGTTGTGTCCTTGGGCAAGACACTTAACCCTGAGTTGCTCCCGGTAGGACTGGAAAGCACCTTGCATGGTAGTCTGCCGCCACCGGTTTATGAATGTGTGTAGCATTCAGTATATGTGTAGCACTTTGAGATTTTCAGTAATGAAAAGTGCGTAATAAATTGAATTAATTATTATTATTATCTCTAAGGGAGAGTCCAGACACCCTGCGGAGAAAACTAATTTCAGCCGCTTGTATCCGAGATCTCGTTCTTTCGGTCACAACCCAAAGCTCATGACCATAGATGAGGGTGGGAACGTAGATCGATCGGTAAACTGAGAGCTTTGCCTTTTGACTTAGCTCTCTCTTCACCACGACAGACCGGTACAGCGTCCGCGGTGAAGCGGGCGCTGCACCTATCTGCCTATCGATCTCACGCTACAGTTTTCCCTCATTCGTGAACAAGACCCAGAGATACTTAAACTCCTCCAGTTGGGGCAGGACCTCCTCCCCGACCTGGAGAGGGCACGCTACCCTTTTCCTGCTCAAGACCATGGCCTCGGACTTAGAGGAACTGATCCTCATCCCGACCGTGTCACACTCGGCTGCAAACCGCTCCAGTGAAAGCTGTAGATCATGACCTGATGAAGCCAATAGGACCACATCATCTGCAAAAAACAGAGATGTGATTCTAAGGCCACCAAATCGGATCCCCTCAACACCTTGGCTGCGCCTAGAAATTCTGTCCATAAAAGTTATGAACAGAATCTGTGACAAAGGGCAACCTTGGCGGAGTCCAACTCCCACCGGAAACGAGCCTGACTTACTGCTGGCAATGCGGACCAAGCTCTGACACCGGTCATACAGGGACCTAACAGCCCGTATTAAAGGGCCTGGTACCCCATACTCCCGGAGTACCCCCCACAGAACCCCCCGAGGGACGCGGTCGAATGCCTTCTCCAAGTCCACAAAGCACATGTAAACTGGTTGGGCAAACTCCCACGCACCCTCCAGGACCCTGCTGAGGGTGTAGAGCTGGTCCAGTGTTCCACGACCAGGACGAAAACCACACTGCTCCTCCTGAATCCGAGGTTCGACTATCCGACGGACCCTCCTCTCCAGAACCCCTGAATAGACCTTACCAGGGAGGCTTAAGAGTGTGATCCCCCTATAGTTGGAACACACCCTACGGTCCCCCTTTTTGAATAGGGGAACCACCACCCCAGTCTGCCAATCCAAGGGAACTGCCCCCGATGTCCACGCGATATTGCAGAGTCGTGTAAGCCAACACAACCCCACAACATCCAGAGCCTAAGGAACTCCGGGCGAATCTCATCCACCCCTGGAGCCCTGCCACCGCAGAGCTTTTTAACCACCTTGGTGACCTCAGCACCAGAGATTGGAGAGCCCGACCCAAAGTCCCCAGGCTCCGCTTCCTCAGTGGAAGACGTGCCAGTAGGATGGAGGAGGTCTTCGAAGTATTCCGCCCATCGACTCACAACATCCCGAGTTGAGGTCAACAGCACGCCACCCCCACTATAAATGGTGTTGGTCGCGTACCGCTTCTCCCCCTGAGACGCCGGATGGCGGACCAGAAATGCCTCGAAGCCGTACGGAAGTCATTCTCCATGAATGCTGAGTCCTTGCTATCATAAATCCAAATATGTAAACGTCTTCAGCATCCTCCTGAGACAGGACTAAGAGGTATATCAACTGCCAAACTCCCCACGGGTCCATGATGTATCCCACAGCATGAATTTCAGCTGGACACGCACGTTCTCCAGGACCTAGTCGTTTTGTTGAAAAAAAAACTTGTCAATAGAGTTAAAGCTCCCCTGACATCATCTTTGAACTTTCCATAAAATGGCACAACATATATATATTTTAAGATTGAACTATGATCGTTTTTGCTAAAACAATGTTAAATGAATGAAAATTCCTCTCAAAAATAGTTTAAAATTTGCGCCGTTTTTTTATACGGTAAATCCGGATTTTTCCGGTCACGTGACTGTGACGTCAGATCCAGATGCCTGCTCCAACGCGCATTGAGAAACAATGGCAGAGAATGCAGATGCATCAGACAAATTTAGCAATTTAAAAGTTGATATTTTAGCGATTTGTCTTCAGTTCGTGAAGCAGAAGTTATTTTGAGTGATCAACAAGAAACAACAGGGTTTTATTTTCTTCCTACTGCTGCGTTTTTATGGTTTCACTTTCACGTTCAGGAAGTCAGCAGGTGTCTGCAGCAACTTAGAGGCTGATCGGGATAACTCTTTTACAGAGGACTGAAACGGTAATACATTAATTAATTTATCTAATAATCATTCAACATTAATTTATAGTCTAAAAACATGAGTCCTTTTTAAATTATCTGGTTTATTTTAGAAGTTTATTCAAACATACGTTCTGAAAAACACCATTCATATTTCCACTGTTGTACTTTGCATGGTTACATGTTCACTATATATAAATATATATAAAAACAGTAGTTTATACTTCAATCATTACATTTAAAAATAAATTTATATCAAATACTGTCAAAATAACATATATTGATAAAATAGCTGATCATCAGGGTGTGTGTGTGTGTTTGTTTTGTGATCAGGCAGTCATATATTAACATTTATGTAAATGTATATATATATAACAAAGCCGCATTTTTCTGTTTTTCTGGGTGAAGGTAGGGGACCCCCCCGGACAGATCTCCAGTCGATCACAGACACACCCAGGACAGGTCTCCATTCCAGACGTCTCAGCTGCATATTTTGGACCAAACAGGACGGATGAACAAACGGATGGATGCAGATGCATCTAAACTTGTTTTTGTTGTAAATAAATGTAGATTTACAATAAAGAATATAGAATGCTTAATTGTTGATGGATAAAAATACACTAATAAAAACTAGTCAAAAATATAAAAGCATTTGGCACAATCTGCAGCTTAAATAATATTTCATACAAATATAAACCTTTACCCATTTTAATAACAACTGAAGAAGTCAAAAGGAAGCTGGCTTTTTATTTTTTTATAAACATGTCATCATAAGACATTCCTTAGTTTGTAGCCTTAAAACAGACACACTGAAAAAATGCATCACAAAAAGTTTATTGTCAGTTTGATTTAGCTTTTATTCACTTTAACAGTAGGGTTCTCCATCTGCGTTCCTGCGATGTTTTCGTTCTCCAGGATGGGCAAGAAGAGTTGAACAAGGTGATGTGTTGGGAGTTTTGATCACATCATCCAACACCTTAAACAGAAAAACGTGGCTTTGTTATATATATATACATTTACATAAATGTTAATATATGACTGCCTGATCACAAAACAAACACACACACACACCCTGATGATCAGCTATTTTATCAATATATGTTATTTTGACAGTATTTGATATAAATTTATTTTTAAATGTAATGATTGACGTATAAACTACTGTTTTTATATATATTTATATATAGTGAACATGTAAACATGCAAAGTACAACAGTTGAAATATGAATGGTGTTTTTCAGAACGTATGTTTGAATAAACTTCTAAAATAAACCAGATAATTTAAAAAGGACTCATGTTTTTAGACTATAAATTAATGTTGAATGATTATTAGATAAATTAATTAATGTATTACCGTTTCAGTCTTCTGTAAAAGAGTTATCCCGATCAGCCTCTAAGTTGCTGCAGACACCTGCTGACTTCTTGAACGTGAAAGTGAAACCATAAAAACGTAGCAGCAGGAAGAAAATAAAACCCTGCTGTTTCTTGTTGATCACTCAAAATAACGTCTGCTTCACGAACTGAAGCCAAATCGCTAAAATATCAACTTTTAAATTGCTAAATTTGTCTAATTCTCTGCCATTGTTTCTCAATGGGCGTTGGAGCAGGCATTTGGATCTGACGTCACAGTCACGTGACCGGAAAAATCTGGATTTATTGTGTAAAAAAACGGCGCTAATTTTAAACTATTTTTGAGAGGAATTTTAATTCATTTAACATTGTTTTAGCAAAAACGATCACAGTTCAATCTTAAAATATATATGTTGTGCCATTTTATGGAAAGTTCAAAGATGATGTCAGCGGAGCTTTAATGTAATTTCATTTTTTCAAATATAATTTCATTTTATTCAAATGTGATTCCAGCCACTTCCGCTTTGGCTTAATGTAATTTCATTTTTTCAATTGTAATTTCGTTTTTTCAAATGTTGTGTTTTTGTTGTGTTTTTTCCAAATGTAACCCTGTTTTTTTCACGTTGTTCATTTACATCCGACGGCCACCAAAACATGTTACATTCTTCTGACCACAGACTTGAGAAGAGGCGCCTCGAGCACCTGGCAATCATGACAATAACATGCTTACATCTTTCTAAATTTGCATTTTAAGTCACTGCCAGGTGAACTGGTACACACAGTAACCATTTGAAACGGTGACGACAAGCAGTTAAAATCACAGAGGTTGAAATAATAAAAGGTTTGATTTTAAAATGTAGAATCCAGTCTGCTGAAAGTTTTACACAACAGCAAAGGAGATTTAAAATTTGTATAAAAGCATTTTTATTCATTTTTACTCACTCGTTCATCCATCCTCTGCACTTTATTGTGGTTTGGGTTTTTCTGCAGGAAAACTTAAGCAAAGACACACTTTCAACAGTTTCATCTGTTTTCTTCATAAACTTGTCTGTTAAAAGTAAATTCACAAATATAACAACTGAGATCAATTTTTCCTTCATTCTGAACAAGTTTTTTTTTTTTTTTTTTTACGGCCTCAGGTGAAATTGAGTTTGATGCTCTTTGAAAGTAAAACCTGTACCACTACCTCATAAAAGCAATTATGACCAGCCTTTAACACCTTTAATATAATGGTCATGCAGGAAGATGTAACAGGGCACAACACTGATGAAATGTGCTTTTTAATTTCAGGAGTATAGATATAAATCTAATAAGACAAATCCAATGTAGTCCACAGAGTTCCCTCCACCAAATTACAAATGAAAGTAAGGAAATAAGAGTCAGTGAGAAATGACAGCTTGTTTATGACTCTACAGTTCTTCTACGAACTGATCATTCCAGCTATGTGAGTCAACAAACATTTATCCCTGCAGCTGGAAAGGAGCTCATTCTTTAACACACCTTGTCTTTGGGCTAGGACTTTGGGTCTTTGGGTTGTAACGAGGTGACAGGGAGCACAAGTCAGTTTATCTCTGGTTCTGGTCTCAAGCCCAGGTAAATGTTGAGGGTTGTGTCAGGAAGGGCATCTGATTTAAAACACTTTTTGACAAAACTAATGTGTGACACGGTTCTGTTGTTTCTGTTTTCCGTGTCATCATCCACAGCTGATCCTTATTCTAATCACCTCAGGTGCTGTCTCGTCAGTGTCAGCATTTAGACTGTGTGTTTTCACTCCTTTGGTAGCCGGGCTTTATCCTTCCACAGTGTGTGTGATCTGTTCCTGTTCCTTCGTGTAAGTGTTTTGTTGCCCCGTCAGCATTTTTTTGTTTTTGCTGAATAAATCATTATTTTCATCAAGGAGTTCTCCTGTTTTCCTGCGTGTGGGTTTGAACCGAAACAGCAGATCATGACAATGTGAGTGTATCTAAGCGACACCATGCTGGATCAGTCGAGGCTCCGGTTAACGGCCACCACCGATGCTGTTAACATACATGTGCCAGATGAAATTGTGCTACTGTTGGTCAAAAACCACGAGGAGGGAATCGTGTCAGGAGACAGAGGGAGAAGAGGAAAGTCAAGAATGTGGGACTGAGGGGTTCAACTCTAAATGTGGGGACACTGACAGGCAAAGGTAGAGAACTGGCTGACATGACAAGCCATTCAAAGAAAGAGGTTAGACAAGAAGAAATATGACAGTGAGAGGACTGAAGAGAGGAGACAGGAATATAAGGAGATGCAATGTAGAGCAAAGAGGGAAGTAGCTAAGGTAAAACAGAAGGTGTATGATGATAGGGAGGCTGGACACTGAAGAGAACGAGAAGGACTAGTAACGATTAGCAAGACAGAGGGATCAGGCTGGAAAGGATGTGCAGCAGCTTATAGGAATAATGACGTTCTAACAAGTGGACAGCCTGGAAATTAATTACCTGTTTCTCAATGTACCATGCAAATGTAGAAAAGGGTGTGGTGGATCCACAAGATCTTTACTGGAGTTTAAATTACCACTTTTTTCTGTCTGCCCCAGCCCGTGCTGATAAAGGCAAAATCTGCATGGCAGTATTTGACCGGGCAAATCTTGTTAAAGTTGGAATGATGATGCAACCCTAAAAGGCAAGCATCACTGAAATGTTGATCTCTTATTCTCCACACCCTTCAGTCTTCAGCACTGAACCTTTTAAAGGTTCTTAAGACCCGGTTTAAAACTCGGTTTCAATCTCTATCAATAGAAATTCCTATTAAGCAGTTTAACGAATGGAACCGCATCATTTCCAGATTTATATGGCGGAATAAGAAACCAAGTGTACGTTATAAAATGTTATAATTACCTAGATATAAAGGAGGGATGTCACTCCCATGCCTGGAAAACTATTATAGAGCAGCACAACTGCAATTTATGGTTTACTGCTGTGAAGAGGGATATGAATCAAAATGGAAAGAACTAGTTAAGTCAAATAGACATCCCCCTGCAAGCTCTGCTGGGGGATAAACACCTTAAGACCATATATTCAGATGAGTTGAGCATCTTTACAGGTGTAGGATATTTAGGAGGTCAATATTAAACTGACACACTTTATATATCTTAATTACTTATTCAGATTGACTAGTAATTTCACGGATTCTTTTGTTTTTCAGTTTACCCAATATTTCTGTGATCTTTATGATAGATAAACAAACCATAAAGCCATTAAGTGACAGAGACGTTGATTTTAGTTTGGTATGCCAGGAGACACTACCATTTATTTAAAATAAATCAACTAAAATTAACACCATTACACTTGATTGACGGATTTCACTTCTCTTGCAATTTAATACGTCAGCACATTTAAATTGCAACACAACAGACATAAATACATTTGTCAATATACTTAGTCTGCGGCTCTTTAGCTTAAAATGTAGTTACCAGCTTAGAATGGAGATAGGGAGAGATTTGAGAGGAATAGGGAGAGGTTAAGAGAGGAAGTTATTTGTCTTGAGTATGTTACCAAAAATGACACTTTCCATCCGACTTCTGCTAAATGCAGGTACGTTTGTAAACACTGACTCATTACCTTTAAGACGATTAGTCTGGTAAAGAGATGGCACCAGCCTTTCAGGCGTACATAATTGTTGCAGGTCCAGCACGTCCGAACCGGTTCTCGTTTACTTTTCAACGTCTCCTGGGATCCTCGTCGATCATCAGAAAATGGTGTCAGCTCCTGGTTGACTTCAAGATAACTTATTCCAGAAGGAAATAATCAAAGTTATGAGCTTACGCTCGGTTCGAAGTGGACTGATAACAAACATGTTATTAGTCTTTAACTGAATGACGTGTCCTTAGCGTGTGACTGACGTTCATTCAGCTCTTTGGGGAGACCTCATGTCTTGAGGGTCCTCAGCAAACTCTGTCTGTTCCAGCTTAGCTTAGAACTTTAAGAAAGGATCTGAGACTTGTCCCTCTCCGATTGGTTCAAAAGAAACAGTTGAGGAGTTCACTTGCTGTTATCACGGTACAAGGTTACAGCCAGCAGAAGGGAGAAATGTTTAGGAAAAGACAGAGTGCTGGAGTCATTCTCATGAAAACAAACTGATTAACTGTCTTCTTCATTTCTAAACAAAACGGCCGGGCCTCTCTGACCCAGGACTTCAACTTGCTCACAGCAGGAGTGACACAGTAGTGTTTCACATTACAGAATAACACAGCATATAACACATATCAAGAAATTGACAAAAAGTTATTCTTTTGATTACATTAGAATAAAATTAAAGAAGCCAATAGTCTCTTTTGGTGACTATGTTCTCAGATTACAACTAATGGAATAATTTGTAGTAAATGTCTTGTTTTACTGAGAGGTCAGTAAAGGTCATCACTGGAACAGTTCAAAAATACAAAGGTGTATCAGAGCGGGCACGGTCATGCCCACTACACAGGAGTCCCCCTCAATATTTGGTTTAAAGAGTTACGCAATCCACTTTTAGAGAGGAAAATTAGGTTACTAAGATGGATAGAGCATTATAGGGGCTTCGTACCAGCACAACTTGATTCAAAATTCAAACAATTAACCAGTAAAGGGATCACATCATATTACGTGATTTCTTCTGGAACTGTTCTGGATAGTTTTTAACAATTGCAAGAAAAATTTGACCTTGACAAACAAGATTTTTTTTAGATACTTGCAACTTAGGCATCACTTTGAAAATAATAATTAAAATACTGGAGAATTTTGATAAAGATTTTATTAACATTTTCATTGATGCGTACAAAGGTAAATCTCATAAGAAGAGGTTGTCAAGATTATATGTGTGCCTAGAAGCCAATAAAAAATCATCAACAATATACATTATAAAAATTATGGGAAAAGGAGGCAAAAATATTATTGACAGACGACAAGTGGCTAAACATATGTCAGATTAATGCCTCCACCACTAATTCAGGATTTTGGAAGGAATTATCTTGGAAAAATATTGTTAGGTTTTTTATAACCCCCAAAAGAACATTCTCTCAGACGGGCAGTCTGGAATCAGCTTCCTGTTGGAGGTGATGTAATAATGTGATGGCTGACCACTTTCATATTTTCTGGGACTGTCCACTGATTTGTTCTTACTGTTCATTGGTTATTATAGAGATACTAGTCCTTGGTTTTGAGATTGAACACAATTTCAAAACCATATATTTAAGTAATTTACCAACTGAACTCAACACTGGGGATAAGTACATGTTGAAAATATTACTGATAGCAGGAATGAAAACAATAACAAGAAAGTGGCTTAATGAAAGCCCACCGACAATGAGAGCACTTTGAGATTTTCATTAATGAAAAGTGCATTATAAATTAAATTCATTATTATTTTTATTATTATTATTATTAGATTGGTCAGCCACAGTAGATGAAATATGTGAAATGGAAATGCTTACTTTCTATATAAGACTCCAGGAAAACAGATTTTAAAAAACATGGTTGAAATGGTTAACATACAAGGACTCAAGTTCAAGTTGAGTACCACCACTTCACCACTAGATGTAGTGATAGGACTTGGGTGTTGAAAG
>JBBPBX010009267.1:5647-60442 GCA_038048925.1 Garcialebias charrua
CGTGGCCATAATGACAACTGTAATGATACACCTTCATCTCTCTGGAAACTGTATTAAAACACTTTTTCACTGAATCTCTCAGTGATAACACAGAACACTGATTTTAACACAAGAGACTCTCTTATTGGTTTACTTTGTTCTAATTCAGATATAATCAGATACAATCAACAGAATAACATTTTGTCATTCTCATGATCATTTACTTTTATGCTGTGTTATTCTTATGAGCAATGTATTCTTAATATGTGAATGATCATTACTATGCTGGTATATTTTTTCAACATGTCTTAGTCAAAGAACTATGGCAAAGTTCAAAGTATATGTCAGACTGAACTTTCAGGTTTGTTTAGAAATGAGAAAAACTGTTGTTGTTTGTTCATTTCTCTGGCATCTCATTTCTCTCTTTCTCTTAAACAATCTGTTTCTCTGTTTTCTAAAACATTCCTTTCTGACGTTCACCTGACATCAACAATTCTCCTCCCATTCCCTAATTGAACTGACCAATCGGAAAGGAGAAAGTCACTGACGTCAGATCCTTTTAAAAGTCCTAAGCTTCCTGGAACTTCCAGTGCTGGAGGAAGTTTGAGAAGTAATGACTTTCTTTTTTAGTTGTCGGACGTTTAGTCAAGCGCTAAAGACCACCGTCCTTCAGTAAGGGCTTATAATATGCTAATTATAAGTCCGCTTCGAGCTTATAGCTCCAACCGGAATGAATTTTCCTTCGAGGAATATTTTATCTTGAAAACCGAACCGGAACAGTGCCACTACCTTTTCATTCATTCAACCTTTATTTATACAGGCTAGCCTCGTTGAGTCACGGGGACTCATTTACAAGAGGGACCTGTCTCACTCACACCAAACAACCATCCACTCTCACACTCACACCTAGGGTCAATTTAGAGTCACCAATCAGCCTAACAAGCATGTTTTTTGGTCTGTGGGAGGAAACCGGAGTACCCGGAGGAAACCCACGCATGCACGGGGAGAACATGCAAACTCCACCCAGAAAGGCCCCGGACCGGGATTTGAACCGGCAACCTTCTCGCTGAGAGGCAGCAGCTCTACCAGTTGTGCCACCGTGCTGCCCAACCTTGAGTCGGACGCTGAAAAGCGAACACATTGAAGCCTGAAAAACATGGCCGAATGGACGATCTGTGCACGTTTAAGGTTGGCCCTACTTTACCAGAGCTTTGGACAAAGAATCTGCGTAAACGTAAAAAGTCTATGTTCACTAACGGACCTGAAATCCAGCGGACACCCCTCTTAGAGTGTGCCGTATCTGGTTGTAAATACTTAAGATAATACACCTCCCTATCTTCCCTTCATTTTTCTTCCTCCTAAACTTTTCTTTATCTCTTCGCCAGGACTTTAAGCTAAAGAACCTTCAGATATAAGTAATATGTCATCTTATTTACTTGTTTCTGTTGTCCTTAATTTTAAATCTGCTGACAAGTAAATTATAGGAATTTGGTCAATCAATTACAGTATTTTCTGGACTATAGGTCGCACCTTTATATAAGGCGCTTTGTCCAATTATTGTCAATAAATTGGAAAAATCCATAAACAGGTCGCACCTTTATATAAGTCGCATCTATTATGTTACCGCTACACGGCGCGTCAGCGCATCATTTGCCCTGCTGAAAATGACGACCACAGGAGCATGCACGGAAGGACTTTTTACAAGATTAACAAGGTAAAAACAATTATTTGTCTGCTGAAAATTATAGCAAACGTGTTTTAGCTTAACCGTTCCTTAATAAATTCACGTAATGGTCAAATATGTTGAATTTAAATTTTTCGCTTTGAAAAAGTACAAGGAAAAACAACAAAGCTAACCGCGACACATTTACGTCTATAAAACATAGGATTTGATCTCAAATAACTCCAACAGCTAACAGTTTGTAAATGTACATCTAGTGATTACTTTCTGTAAGTTTGAAAAAAAAATCTGCTGTGTGGTTTTGGTTTATGAACTATTTGCTCAAACGTACAAGGAAAAATCAACTAAGCTAACCGCGACACATTTACGTCTATAAAACATCGAATTTTATCTCAAACATTTCATAAAGCTAATCAGTTGTAAATATCCATCTAGTGATTACATTCTGCAAGTTTGATCAAAATCTGTCCTGCGTTTCTTGACCTATTTTGCTAACAAACACTGAGCTAACAGCGAAATAGCTAGTTCATACCTCCAGAGCAGGAGGTCGGGCTGCGACAAAGTGAATTCAACCAGAGGAGGCTACCGGTCGGACACATGAGCTGGAAACGGTCGGTGGACTCTCTGGAAGTGTCAGTCAGACCTCCAGAGCAGGAGGCTGGGCTGCGACAGACTGAGTCCGTCCAGAGGAGGCTCTCGTCGGACACATGAGGTGGGAACGGTTGGTGTACCCTAGCGGACAAAGGTGGCACTGCACCACTAGCGGACGAAAGTGGTACTGCACCATTTTTGCCAAAATGGAAAACGGTCATATCTGAGCCAAAAATTGGTCTAAAAATATGGGGAAAAATCCATAAACAAGTCTCACCTCTATAAGTCGCAGGGCATGGAAATTAGGCAAAAAGGTGCAATTTATAGTCTGGAAAATATGGTAGTTGTACATATGTTATGATGTTAAATTAATGATTTATTAATAAAAGGTTCAGTTCTGCTGAACCAACATAAATTAACGTTTCATGCCTTTTACATCTCATCATCTGATCACAGATTTATCAAATCCATGAAAAAACAAGAGAACTCGTGACATAATAGATGCTAAGGTTGACAGGTAAACACCTGCTCATTCTTACAGTACGGCTCAGTAAAACTAACCGTAGATATACTAATCACATCTTACATATATATACCACCTACTTTATCTGATGTTTTTCATGTGTTTGTATAAATACGTTCATAGTTATAATAGTTATTGATACAGCCCGGTACCTTACATGAATTAAAAGTAAAAAATATATATTTTTTTTAAATTCTCTGTCCATGAGTGTAATTTCAAATGTTGTACAACAAAGAATTGCTGGGCCACAGGAGCTTAAAAGCAGTAGACTTTGTCAGCACTGGATCAGGATCAGGTGAGATGGTTTGGCTCCACCCTGCCACTCAGGAGTTGCAAGGGTCAGAATAGGCTATATGTCACGGGTAGTTGTGACGTACCTCCGTTAAAATATAGGCCACATCCTGCACTTCCGGTTCCTATCCACTGCCGTTGTTGTTAGAGTTAGCTCCTAGTAGCAGACCATGACAACGAGCTGAAACGGGAAGCGGCTGCGCGCTACTGGCACTACAAGTGAGTTCCGTTGTGTCCGCCCACCGGTGGGTACAGCTGTTCCGAGGGGGGGTTAGGGCGACAATTTATCGCGGCTATCGGTAGGGGGAACGTCGCCATAGATTTATATGGATTTATATGTGAATGGAGTTATTATTGGTGCGTATGCACATGTTTTATTAATTGTATTTAGTCATTTATGTTTGTGTCATTCCTGCTAACCGGAAGTGCGCGGTCCGGCTTATGAATGTGGAAGTGCCAGAACGGAAGTCCGTGGCATATAGTCTATTAGCAACAAAATGCATAGGATCTCCACAATTACTTGGGACCAAAAGTGCAAAAATGTAGTGCATTTTGGGAAATTGTAACCTTGTATTGGCAATGTTAATTTGCTTTGATTTTTGTGTCTTTACCTTTTCTTTACAACTTTATTTACTGATCTATGATAGTATTTGATTCTCAGATATCAATTCAACTCATTTCACATACCATACATTTTTATATATCCAGTGCCAGAAAATCTGGACTGACATTTGGAGTTGCCACAGAGTCTACTATGTGCTTTCTTATAGTTAGTGCTAGCCAAGATTACTTAGAGAAACTTTGTATATGCTGAACTTGCTTGGAAGTACAAGCCTCAGCTAAAACCCCTACATCTCACAGGACAACCGTACAATCACATAAAAAAGACACAGCCCAGTATAATGCCAAAGGTCCCTGCCAAAAACCGTTTAGGAGTGGCTCAAAGAGCACAAGAAGGAGTTTAAGTTGTTCATCTGATCTCCTAACTCCTCAGATACCAATCTGGTGATATCTGATTGCATTTGTGGGAATTGAGCCAAATCCAGTGTCTGGGCTTGTTTCCAATCCAATCATTTCAAATCCGAAGGATCCAGAGGATCTATTGCCAGCATCCCAATACCGGAATTCCCAGGACACATCCAGATGTTCATTGTTTATGCCCTGGCTTGTCAGAGCTGTTTTGGAGGCAAAATAAATGCCTACTCAATATCAGGGGCTTGGTTATTAGTTTGTTGGTTTAGCTAAAAGCGCCAAAGACACATCTCTTTTTTTTTTAAATATGCTTTAAATAGGAAAAAAAAAGGTTCTGATAATTTATTTAAATCTTGTTTTTTTATGTCTTTAAAATAGTTATTTTTACACTTTTTTTTTTTTTCTTCTCGTATCTATTTTTCCAGAGTAATATTTTGCTTTTAGCTTCCTAGCATTGTTTTGGAGCATAAAAACATGCTGTACCAATGCTTCTATTCAAAACAAATATTTCATTTTGAATGTCAGTTTTCATCATTTTGTTACCAACATCCTGCCACAAAGATCACTAAGATCATTTTTAAAGCCCGTTATTTCCTCCTTTGTCTGCCACTTGTCTGTTTGTTTGTTTTTAAGAAAGTGCTGTGTACCAGGTTAAGATATTCCGAGATGTGTTCAATTGCCTAAAATAAGTTACCTTCTCCTGAATATGACCAAACAGAAGAACTAAATTGAAAATGTGTGGTAAAAAAGGAGCCAATGGTTTAAACAAAGTTTGAAGGCCATAGGACAAAAAAGAAGAAAAAGATTATTGCAAATGTTTTTAGCCAAAAATCAATGTGTATGAATAGACATTTTAACTGTTTTTAATGTAAATAAAAGGGTATGGGTCTGGTGCTAGTTGTAGATATATAAACAGCTTGGTATCCCAATAGGGTCAATAAAAAGACTAATACCCAAAATGTGTCTATACCATACCATACCATACCATTTTATTTATAGAGCACTTAAAACAATGACAAGGCCAACCAAAGTGCTGTGCAAACAGAAAAACAAAGGAAAATAAAGCAACATACAAAATGAAGTAAAATCAGAATATAGGCATAAAAACGTTACAGATAATTTTCATTCATTCATTCAACCTTTATTTATACAGGTTAGCCTCGTTGAGTCATAATAAATATAATGACTAACCTGTGTGAAACAAACAGGTTCAAACACAGATCATTTGGTGTTGAAAGCTACGGAATAGTAGTAAGTTCTTAAACGTGATTTGAAAACCAAGAGGGAGGGGGTCTGTCTGACAAGCAGAGTTAACTTGTTCCAAAGTCCTGGGTCTGCTACAGAGAAGGCCCTGTCACCTCTGCATTTAAGATGAGTTCTTGGAACTGTGAGAAGCAACTGGTCCGCTGACCTCAGAATACGTGGTGGGACATACGGCTGTAGCAAATCAGGGAGATGGGGGGTGAGACTGTTCAGCGATTTGTAGACATACAGGAGTATTTTGAACCGGATTTGAAGTTGAACCGGAAGCCAGTGCAGGGAGGCCAAGACTGGTGTAATGTGCTCTCTTTTGCCTGCCCATGCCTATGTGTCTACTCTAGTGTAGTATGCCAGCTTGTCCTAGTACAGGACTGGAAAACCTGCTGCTCTCGAGCCGCGTGCTGCTCTTTGATGGCTCCTTTGTAGCTCTTTTTTCTTTTTTCTTAAATTGGTGTTTTAAAAAAAAATCTGTGACGGTACTGACATTTCCCACACTCCTTGAAGTTAGCACTGGCAAAAATAGTGTAACGTGCATAATGCCCAGGTAGAATTCAGTTAAGCTAGGGCCACTGAACGGATCTTCATGGCTTAGTCGGGAAAACGTAAAGCAAAGTGTAAATATGAAGAGAAGTACAGAACATTTTTACTTGAAAAGGAAGAGATAATTTTTATGGAAAAAAATGGGAGACTGTTTTGCCAGACTTCACTGTCTCACTGTAAAGCATCAAACTTTAAGCATCATTTTCACCTCTCTCCATCCCAACACAGGCAAAAGTTCCCCAAAGGTTCAACAATTCGTAAGCATAAGGTAAACTGCTTGAAAAATCAAGTAGAGAAGCAGACAAAATGGTTCCAGAAACTTATGAAGCACTCAGAGACTGTTACATTGGCATTCTATCAGGTGGCGTGCAACATTTCTTGTGCTAAGAAGCCATATAGGAGCTGGTCATAAAATTAGAATATCATGAAAAAGTTCATTTATTTCAGTAATTCCATTCAAAAAGTGAAACTTGTATAGTATATTCATTTATTACACAATGACTGACATATTTAAATGTTTTATTTATTTTAATGTTGATGATTATAAATGACAACTAACGAAAACCCCAAATTCAGTACAGATGAAGCAGCTTCCCAGTTGGAGATGATTGAACTTTGTGAGGATGACAGACTGAAATGTGTTTTGAGAGAAGGAACCACAGAGTTTTGGGAAATTGTGCCCACAGACAAATATCCCAATGTATATGTCTGTGAATCAAAAAAAATTCTAAACTTAAGCAAATGAAGTCTAAACATTGTTCTATTCTTACTAATACACGTGAAAGAGTTGCTTCGAGTAGCCACAATGAAGTACAAGTCAAACTTAAAGACACTTATAAAAAATAAAGAAGGCCTAAGGGACTAAGAAAAATAACCAAGGACCTAGAAAAACATGTGTTATGAAGCTAATCTCAAAATTGCTGTTTGGCTCTTTAAGGTGATGATGGGCTTAATTTGGCTCTTAGTGCTGAACTGGTTCGCCACCCCTGTCCTAGTACATCACAAACCCAATAAAGTTTACTGAGATACAGTGGTAGGCACAGGTACCAAAAAATCAGCTTTGCGAACCCATGTTCTGCTAACTAAAAAAATTGCTTCATTAATGCTAAACCGTTAAACAGGTTTAAAAAAAAGTGTCAATCTGTGTCATGTCTTCTCCTTCCAGTTGAAGCTGACTAATCACAGCTTGTCACATGTACACATAGTAATTAGTGTAGAATGAAGCTGCACTGCACCAACTATGACCCCTGACCCTTATTCATCTTTCAGACTCACCATGAATCGTGTGCTTTAAAATTACCTCTGACTTCAATAATGTCTGATGGTTTTTCTACACATTTATCGTCAGGGACACAGAGTCAGCTACAGTCTGACAAATGTTTACCTTATTCTTCCTCTGTTTCTAAGAAAGAAAAACAAATCATTAAAGGTGCAGTCTGCAGTTTCTGTAGAACATCAGCACTTAGAAAAAAATTCAACAAGCAAAGCATTCTGATCCCTCCCCCTCAGAGCCATATATGGCACTGCCCCCTTGTGGTCTGTTAAAATTCAAATTCAAGCTCTGTTTTTATTGGCTGATTCGAATTCAAGCTCGGTTTTTATTGGCTGGTTACAAACTTTGTTTTTATTGGCTGGAAAATGGCGGGTCACTTTTTCTTTTTAGAAATGCTTATTTACCACCTGGAGAAGCAAGGGGACAATATTTTTTTTTAGTTTTTTTCAGAGATTACCTCTCTAACATCAATCTAGTGACAGAGTGAAGAAATATGTTAAAAATATATTGTTAGAAAAGTTACATATAGCAGCTTTAATGAAGATGGTTTTATTTGATTAGCAAGTGTGAACATGAATAATTTTGATTGTTGTGCTCAGTCATTATAATGAAATCATGTAAAATATTACAATGTGGATAACATATTTCTCTGTTCTGTTTTACAGAAAAGTGATCATTCACACCACCATTATGCACACCATCATGCAGCTCCAACCACTTCATCAAGTTTGCGGACGACACAACAGTGGTAGGCCTCATCAGCAACAACGATGAGACGGACTACAGGAACGAGGTGAGCCGCCTGGCCTTGTGGTGCGGACACAACAATCTCACTCTCAACGTGGAGAAGACAAAGGAGATTGTTGTGGACTTCAGGAAGAGGGATGCACAACATGCCCCTCTGACCATCAACAGCACCGCAGTGGAGAGAGTGGACAGCACCAAGTTCCTGGGAGTGCACGTCTCAGAGGACCTGTCCTGGAGCAGGAACACTGCATCACTGGCCAAGAAGGCTCACCAGCGTCTCTACTTTCTCCGCAAGCTGAAAAGGGCTGGAGCTTCAACCCCCATCATGTGCACCTTCTACAGAGGTGCCATAGAAAGTGTCCTGACCAGCTGCATCACTGTGTGGTTTGGTGCATGTACTGCATCCTGCCGCAAGAGCCTCCAGCGCATCGTGAGAGCAGCTGAGAAGATCGTCGGCACCTCCTTCCCCTCACTGCAGGACTTACACAGCAACCGCCTCACTCGGAAAGCCCTCTGCATGGCAGGTGATCCCACACACCCACTACACAGCTGCTTCAGCCTGTTGCCTTCAGGGAGGAGACTGAGGAGTCTCCAGGCTCGAACCAGCAGACTGAGAGACAGCTCTGTTCATCAGGCAGTCAGGATGCTAAACACTCTGCCTGCTCTGCCTCCCCTCCCATTTGAACTGCCTTAACACAAAAAACTTTCTCACACATTACCACACAACACAAAGATTTTAACACTGGACTCTGTGTCATCAAACGGGTTATTCACTAAACTCTCGGTCATGTGCTCATTCAGTTTGCACTACTTCTCATATTTGCACTAATGTTTGTATTACATTACTGCCTATAGTCATACTACTGTTTACATTCACTGTTTACATTTATTAATACTGTTTACATTTATTACTACTGTTTACATTTATTACTACTGTTTACATTTATTACTACTGTTTACATTTATATCTACACTACTGCTGATACATATACAGTATTCTCTGACTAGCCTTATTTAAGGATGCCCAATGTGCCTTACTGCATATGCCACTTTGCCTCTATACCAACATCAACTACCTCATACATATACTGTGTACATTAACTCATATGCTGCTTTGCCACTCTTTGCAAATGTCAATGCTAGAACCTTCAGTTTATTTTATAGATATACTTTTTATACTTTTTATACTACTATGCAAAAACTCAGGACAGTATTACACTTTTATTATTTCATTTTATGCTCATGTTCATTAAATGTTTAGTGTTTTAGTGTTGGTGTAAATTTTCATACTTTTATACTACTATGCAAAAACTCAGGACAGTGTTACACTTTTACTATTTTATGCTTATGTTTATTAAATGTTTCAGTGTTTTAGTGTTTAAATGGTTACTGTTGCACCGAGGGACTGAGAGAAACGCAATTTCAATCCTGTGTATGTCCTGTACATATTGCAGTTCTGACAATAAAGTTGACTTTGACTTTGACATTGACTTATTCCTTCAGAGGCACCTGTCGTGAGCAGTCTTTAGGCTGAAGCTGTTTTCTTCAGAGGGCAGTCACAGTGTTCCTTATAAGTAGTCTAAACAATATCCTCAGAGCCATTATTTTTATTTTTTTTGCAAAAAGATCCTTTGTGTAAAAAGTAGTTCACCTTGGACCCCAGAACTGAGCAGATCGTCTCCGGCTCTGAATTGGAAGATGGTTCATCTGTGGACCACATCCGAGAGGTCACGCCAAGGTCCACTCGTTCAACTCCTGAGCAGATAAAAATGGCACTCAGTTACACTTGTTAGAAGTAAATAACTGCAGAAGATGAAGGCTTTTTCCACTGCAAGACTCATGTTCTTGGCTTGAAGTCCAAATGTGCAGAAGGTACCAAGGGACGGTGTACCTTCTCATCAGCTATTCCCCCCAGACCCCTAAAGCTGTCACAGTGATGGTCAGCTACCTTGGGCAGTTCCTGGTGAGTCCTCCTCATTGTGTCTCTGGTCTGATCCACCAGAGAACCCCTGAAAGAAGAGTGACCTGGTGCCTTCAACACTGACCCGGTAAGGAGCAGAACCTAATGACGTAATGCCTTGGTCTGGTTGTGCTAGTTCAAGCTGATGCAACTTGGTAAATCATTTCCTGGCTTGAAGTGATGATAACTTACTTTATCTGATCAGATTAAATAACTTCTTTCCATCAAAAATCCAAAGTACAGTAACTATTTGTTAAAATAGCCAAACTTTGTCTAAATTCATGTGCATATAAAACTGAAATGATTCCTGCTCAAAGAGTAAAATTTGCCTTAGATAAGAGAATTAGGCCTTGATTTATTCATTCATTGTTATTGTTTGTTTATTATTGTTGTTGATTTTAGTATGAATATTTTTGTAATAAAACTTCAAAGACAACTTTGGTCTCTTCATTCAGATGAATATTCATGTGTGATGATATAAAACTCCCTGTAATTAACGGATTTTACTTCAGTGACTGATTCTGATTATTAAAGAGTGAATAAGTTGTTGTTGTTGGTCAGTAAACTGACCAGCTGGTGCCCCACTTTAATGAGAGCTAAAGAAATAAAATAAATGTAGTGGAGGGGATGGAGAAATGTCACCCTTCTTCCTCCATCGCTCTCCTTCATTTTGCTACATTAGCCTAATGCCTTCAGCCAGCTGCTGCTGCGTTGACCAATCACTTCTTGTCATGTGTACACAAAGTAAGCCAACAACGTGCCTATCAGACTCATCGAGACACGCAGACAGGCACAGGTTTGTGAATTTTGTTAGTGGACTTAAAGTTGGCAAAACCTAATTTAGTTTAGCTACCGGTAATACTGTTTACGGTTTCCGAATTTAGCAAAAATGCTAACCCGCTAAACAAAAAAATGGTTATACACTTTTAGTTATTAGCAGATTACAGAAATATGCCCATCACTGATGAGATGTAGTGATGCATCAAACGATTTTGCTACAACAGCAACATGAACTACTTTTTGCCACTGTAAAAGCCACATGTTTCACAGGTTTTATGAAATGTTATGAAGCATGAAAACTTGTTGAAACAGCCTGCTTGTCGGAAGCCCCACTTTTCAAGATTTCTCATTATTTCCATTATAATTATCTCTTTTTCACAGCTTGACTCATGCTTTGCATCTTTAATTAAACAAGTGTGCATGATGCTGTTGGTGAATATTCTTATAGGGGTGTGCAATATCTACTGAATCTTGGTATACAAAAAAAAAACATGATTTAACACAGAGGGTCAGTTAAAACATATGCATGCAGCCACTTTGTTAAAAATACTTTAAGATACTCGAATGGCTTTAGTTTGGAGAAATGGAGATTAATTCAGACTAAAACTTAGAGTTACCAGCTAGTCAGAGTAGTTTCACAAGGGAAATAACAGGAAAAATAAAAACTTTTCATGCATCTGCTAATTTATAAATGTTTACACTGCATTTATTTTGCACATAAATGCTATTTATACAGAAGTCTTGGGTTAATTACACCAAGAACTTTGTCAGTCTGAGGTCCAGCAAAACCCAAGGAAGAAACTGTTAGATGCAAAAGTAGAGTGGCACAAAAAGTTTTAAACATTTTTTTTTCTTTGGCTTACTAATAAACCGAGCAACACATGGTACTCATGGATCATTGCTGGTAAGACTATATCTACACTATAGATTTCTACACTACACTATAAAAATCTACACCATAGATTTCTGAGCAAATAACTGTAATTCCAAATAAAAAGTGCTGTTATTCAGTTTAATTGAGTTTCTTTACATGGGGTCAATTCACAACAAAATTCATCTTAGGCCACCAGACAAATAGGCAACAAGTTGAAATATATTTCTATCAGTATTACATTACATCCATTATGTTCCATTATTTGTATTCACTTAATTCTGCCTTATAATGTGAAATGTGACACAAGGCAGAACGTTTTTCTCTCAGGCTTTGTTTTCACTAGGGAACAGTTACATGCCTGCACAATTCAACAGACCCAACATTTGATGTTTACATTGAAGCTGATAGTTTGTTGACAGAAAGGAGGGTCACGTGGTAGTGTAGGTGGTTCCAGGGCGGTCCCGAAGCAGTCCAAGGCGGTTCCAGGTTCCAGGAGGTGGTGACGACATCCGGGGTTTTATAACCGTGGCCCTGCCTTTGAAGATGTGTGTGTGGACTTGTGCTCGGTGAGAGGTCTGTTGTTGCTGTAAGGTTTATTCTTATTATGTACAATAAACCTGCATAAAATTTGCACATTCGTTTCAGAGCTTCCTTCAACCTTTTGAATTCGCAACAATTTGGTGACCACCGACGTTGGAGGTTGTGAAGGGAGACGATTTGGAGGGTTTCCCCCCACCGACAGGGCCGAGCACGCGCGTAGTCAACAACCGGTGCTTCACAATGTAGGTGAGCAGAACTCCTCTTACACAAAACGTCTGTGTTTGGACACACTAAATTATTTGTTCACTAAGGGCTGTTTGTCTCCGGGTGGGCCAGTGGTTTATAATGTTAGCAGCTAAAAGTAAAAAAACGTGAACTACTGTTGGTATTTCATTTGAATGTGCATTTTTTTTGCGGTTCTTGTACATGTAAGTAAAGTGAAAAGCACATAAGTTCCACACACGCACAGGGAAAATTTACGAGTGCCTTAAGTTTGCCCTTCCCCCACATCCCCCTTCTATGAGCTCCGGCCTGTCGGTTGGGAGACACTTTTCCTTTGGACTCCGGGAAACTGTGGGGCTGAGGCTTGAACATGAACTCCGGGACTCTGTCGCCGTCGAGTCACAGGGCTTTCATCCGGCACACGGTTTTGCCGTAAGAGTGGGTTGCCGGTCCGGGTTCACAGGTTGCCGTGCATGTGATTAAGTTCACAACCGGGACCTGTGATCGCTGTCAGAGTCACATCTTTCCCTCCCCTTCCCAGTTGAAGTTGATTACCGTATTTTCCAGTGTATAGGTCGCAATTTTTTTTATTTTCATTTATTTATAATTTTTTTACTTTCTTTTGTTTATTTATTTATTTTTTCTTAGACCCTTGAGACCTGTACTCCGGAAAGTGCTGCATACACGCAAACAAAGGCAACAGGGAAAGATTATTTATTTTCATATATTGTTTTGTGGGTTGTTGGATGCAGAGGGCTGGCTGGAGCCTGCACATGCAGCTGTCACACGGCCGGTCTCCCCCACTGATTTGCTGCGGTTCCTGCAGATGGGGCTCCCCTCCTCCCTTCCCCCCTCCTCCCCCCCGCCGCAGATGGCCTCTGGAGGTTCTGGTCCACAGAGCTGCTGTTTGTTCCGTTGGTTTTGTTCGGTGCTGCTGTTGAAGAGACTCCGGAGTGCAGTTGTTGGTTGGTTGACGGTTGACAGTTTGCCCATTAGACAGATTTTTTATTTTTATTTTTATTTTTATTCTCATTTATTGCGTTTGTGAGTGTAAAAGCCAGGGAGACAGGAACCTGGTCTAGGGATGTGCCCGAAGCAGTTTTGCAGATGCAAGCTGCTGGCTCGAACTCAGATTTATGGCTTCTAACAAGATAACACTTTCTTGTTGGTGCCTGACACGAAGGGAAAGAGGTACCGGGAAGGAGACATCTCCTCCCCTCCTCCCTCAACCCCTCCATACGCGCCTGTGAATCTGCCTTCACGGGCACAAATGCCTCTTTCATCCATAAATCTCACTGAGTTGTCTCCCTGGTTCTGGTTCTGGACCTGCTAGGGGGGTCCGGCTCAGGGTTTCGACTGATAATGGGGAGTTTTACAGCTTAATCAGCTCAGGCTGGGACTGTAAGAGTTACTGTTTATTAGTGTGGTTACTTCAGTGCTGCTTTTGAGAAAACTCCAGAGTAAAGTAGTTAGTTAATTGCCAGTTAACAGTTGGGTTATTACACGGTTTGTTTTTATTTTTTGTTGCTGTGACTTTTGTTTTCAACACGCTGACCTCTCCAGATACACAATACCCTATATTTTTGTTTTTTGTTGATTTCCTTCTGTGGCAGTCTGTTGGACAATATACTGTAATCATTGTCCTCACAATGCAGTACTGTATTTTTTGCAGATAGGTGCTTTTCACTCTCAGTGTTAAAGGCACATTTCGGATTTTATAGGTGGGGTGCAGGTCATGTTTAATGACATATGAACAAGGCCTGTGTAATAGTGGTTTGGAGTACTTTGGTGGTTTATTTTTATTTTATTTATTTGTTTTTTTTTATATGTGTATTTCTTTTCTTCTTGGAGGACTGCAGCTTGTTTGTTCTACAGGATCGTTCTGCCTTGGCCTTCTGACCTGCTCGACAGAGTCTGGAAGGGAGTCTTCACACAGCTGACATACTGCAGGGGGTGACTTTCTTTGGGTGTTTTCTGAGGATTTCAGCTTGGCATCTAATCAGTGACTGCTGCAGGTGTTCCATGACGACGTTTGGTTAGCAGTTAATTATTTCTACTTGGTGGTGGATTTCACTTATACACAGATATGCAGCTCTCAATTTACAATTTTATTCCTCACCCTACAACATTCGCATTGCATAGTACATACGTGCATTGTACATACCTAGGTACACTATGCCATAGCATTGAGAGGATTGTATCTCGACTCTGGCTTTGGATCGACATTTTAGGACAGATCACATGTTACTTTGTCATTGAAACCAGGTTTGCTAACCACCGTGACTCTGCTGAAAACTCCTGATGGCGCCTGCACTGGAATAAACTGAACTGCCAAAATGCGTTGTGTTCGGCTGAGCTGCACGCTGACACCACCTGCACTGGACTGCCGAAATGCATCATGTTCAGCTAAAGCCGCAAGCTGTCATGACTCATACCTGAACTGTTACATGGAGTTTTACATTTTTGCACCAGTCTCAACTCAAGTCTATGAACTGTGGTCTGCACCCACTTCTGAACTCTTGACATCTCCTATGGGGGCTGGAGAACTCATGACAAGTGATAGTCAAGCTGGGAAACGTCACTACCAAACTTTGCAGCCTGGCTGATGTGTCAGCTGACCATGTGATCTTCAGGTGGTGATTCATAACTTCAGTTTAATGATCAATACTATCTTTGCTATGGTAAAATCTCACACACACACATGTACACGCTTTTCATTATGACACACAGAACTGATCTCACTGACACGTGACCTGCACAGCCACACTTCTCATGGATTGTTGGATTACCATACACATTTTTGTTTTATCCTTCATGAACTCGCGTTAGAACAGTACAGTTTGGTTCTATTTTCTCCATCATGTTCGGTATGGGCACCTGTTGCATTCCTTTTTGGATGGGTGTTTGTCTTTTTCTTTTCTTTTTCCTCACCTTTTTGACAGGTATAGGTAGAGAGTTTGCTGGCATGATACAGAGAAGGAAGGTAAATGTTTTCTTTGTCCTAGAGACCGAGTGGAAGGGCAACAAGGCTAGCAGTATTGGAGCAAGGTTCAAACTCTCTTACCATGGTGTGGATAGAAGGAGAGATAGAGTAGAGGTTGTGTTGACTGAGGTGTTGACATAGGATGTAGTGGTGGTGTAACATGTGTCAAATGGGGTGATGTTTCTTATGGTTGAAGTATTAAGTCTGATGCTAGGTAGTTGGGTTTGGATGTTTTGAGTTTTTATTTTTTCTTTCTTGTAGTATTTCCATCTGCAGTACAGATGACGTTTGTGTTATGAGCATTCCATTATTTTCTTTGTAACAGGATGTTTTTTGATTACCTCCTGTTTCAAAAGGGGATGACGAATAACAAACATACTGTATAGTTAAACACACCATTTCAAATATCTAATTAGATCAACGTTTTAACTCTTCATATAGTGATGAGAGCTGGAAACAGTTATACATTTAATAAAGTTATAAAAGATCATTTTAATAAGTGCCTAAAAACAGGTTGTTGGATAGTAGTTGCTCAACAAGATTCTGTTGAACCCACCTCTTGATCTGAATGTTTGGGGTAATTTATACAGATTTAGTGCTGACTTTTTCTTATTTTTTTTCATTTACAGGTCAAATCTGGACTTCGGATGATCGTGAAGGAACACGAAAAATAAGATTGTGAATAATTTATATCTGAAAAGGGGAAATGCACTTTACAATCACATGTTTCCACAGCTGTGATGGACAAGCAGAGAAACCCTACCATAACTGAGTTTACATTCCTCCCCTTTTCAGCAGATTAATTAATGTTGAATGAATGCTTAATGTTACAGTGTAACCAATGAAGGGAAGATCTATTTCCTTGCACCATTTTTTTATTTATCCTATAGGTTAACAGGTGGAATATGCAGTAGAGCAGAACTAATCACATTAACTAACAAACTAACCAACTAATCACTAATATATGCCAAGGTTTTCTCATTATTTGTTGAAACCTCTCAATTGTTGTTTATACCATATGTTGAAAGGATACATATGGTTATTCTTACACCTGTGAAGAATGACTGTGAGTTTGATCCAGGAGGTCCAGAAAGGATTGAAGGTTGTTGAGATGAATGAGTCAGACAGAATGTGAATGTTACAGACAGATTAATGTGACTATATATATGTGTTTGTGCCTGGTGAATGTGCAGTACAATAGTTGTGTGTTGATAGATTTTTGAGAAAGGTGTACAGGGTTTTCACTACTTTTCTATAGATATAATTTAGTTTTATCAATTTTGATTCTTAGATTTGAACGATAATTAGAAATGTTTTAGAGGATACATTTTAGCTGCACTTTGTTAAGAAGTATCAGAGTAGCCTAGCGGTGAATTTTACTGATAGGAAATGTTTGTGGTAGAACATTCCGGTACTGAGAGAATTATATATATATATAGGAAATGGATGTGAATTAGATAATTGAGTTTGACAGGTTATGGAAGGATTTTTGTGTTTTCTGTTCTGATCAGATTAATCATAGATTAAGGGTTTAATTTTCTGAATGTGGTCTTAGCCCTTATCACAGACATCTCTGAATAAGAGTACCGGTAGTTGAGCTTTTCTTAGATATCGGATTAGTTAACAGAGTAGTGTAGGGCTTTTCTCCTCACAGGTGTCTATGATGAAGAAGATGAAGAGGCCTGACACCAGTTCTTTGCTAAGGTTAACACATACCAGAAATAGAGCAGAGTATATGCAATGTTTTGAAGTTGTTAAGAGTTGATAAATCAAATTTTGGGAAATTTAAGGGTTTTTGAGAAAGTATTGAATTTATAAGGTCTGATTAAAGTCCAGTTGTTTTTTATTGAACGCCTTTTTAAAGGTATTGAATTTAACTTCATTATTCCTGCATATACCCTGTAGAGGCGTGTTTGTTGATAGGAGGGACAGTCCGCCCGGTTCTTTCTTGTTTTTATTTTTATTTGTTGGTCTTTGCATCTATTTTTGTCTTCTTTGTTTTTGTCTGTTTTATTCTTGTTCATTGTTTTTGTTTGTTTTGTCTTGTTTCTATTTGTTTGTTACATTTGTTTTATTCTTTGTTTTTGTCTGTTTTTTTGTTTGTTTGTTCTGATCTTATTCTGTTTGGTTTTTATTACCATTTAGTATTGATGATTATTTTATATGAGGGTTTTATATTCTGGGTGGGTAACTTAGATGTAATATTGCTGTGGGTGGGAATGTTAGAGATTTCCAATGTGTATCCAGTTTTAATTGCATTCTCACATAGAACATATAGGATTTTGTTGACATGATGTTTGTCATGTCAAAAGGGGAATTGAAATATATTTCTATCAGTATTACATTACACCCATTATGTTCCATTATTTGTATTCACTTAATTCTGCCTTATAATGTGAAATGTGACACAAGGCAGAACGTTTTTCTCTCGGGCTTTGTTTTCACTAGGGAACAGTTACACGCCTGCACAATTCAACAGACCCAACATTTGATGTTTACATTGAAGCTGATAGTTTGTTGACAGAAAGGAGGGTCACGTGGTAGTGTAGGTGGTCCCAGGGCGGTCCCGAAGCAGTCCAAGGCGGTTCCAGGTTCCAGGAGGTGATGACGACATCCAGGGTTTTATAACCGTGGCCCTGCCTTTGAAGAGGTGTGTGTGGACTTGTGCTCGGTGAGAGTTCTGTTGTTGCTGTAAGGTTTATTCTTATTATGTACAATAAACCTGCATAAAATTTGCACATTCGTTTCAGAGCTTCCTTCAACCTTTTGAATTCGCAACAAAGTCCTAATTTTGGATCATTTTATAATTGTTAACATTTATTTAACCAGGTATATACACTATGAACAAATTCTTATATATGCTGGTGAAAATTCTCAGTCGTCCAGGACATGATAAAATCAAAAAAGGTGTTCAATACAGAACAACTGGACTTTATTGTGTCTTTCTTTCAGTCTTTCTGTTACAAATAAAGTCCAGTTGTTCTGTATTGAACACCTTTTTTGAAATTATTATATACAGTGTTGGCCTGTCAAGCACCAAAAGGCACTTATAGGGTCATGGGTAGGGAAACAATGCAACAAGGCAATGCGATGAAATACAGTAGTCAATAAAAAAGAAGGAAAAGCACAAATTACATTAACAACAGCTTGTCAAAGTCAAGACAAAATTACTAAGCAAGAAAACATCTGCAAGCGTCTTTTAAAAAAGGCTTATAAACAACATTTAAAAATAGAAACTGAGACAAGTGAGATCCTACCTAAATGTTTTTTTAAAGCAGATTTCAGTCAGATGAAGCATCCATCCATCCATCCATCCATTTTCTTCCGCTTATCCGGGGTCGGGTCGCGGGGGTAGCAGCCTAAGTAGGGAGGCCCAGACTTCCCTCTCCCCAGCCACTTGGAGCAGCTCCTCTGGGGGAATCCCAAGGCGTTCCCAGGCCAGCCGAGAAACATAGTCCCTCCAGCGTATCCTGGGTCTTCCTCTGGGTCTCCTCCCGGTGGGACATGCCCGGAACACCTCACCAGGGAGGCGTCCAGGAGGCATCCTAACCAGATGCCCGAGCCACCTCAACTGGCTCCTCTCGATGTGGAGAAGCAGCGGCTCTACTCCGAGTCCCTCCCGGATGACTGAGCTTCTCACCCTATCTCTAAGGGAGAGTCCAGCCACCCTGCGGAGAAAACTCATTTCAGCCGCTTGTATCCGAGATCTTGTTCTTTCGGTCATAACCCAAAGCTCATGACCATAGATGAGGGTGGGAACGTAGATCGATCGGTAAATTGAGAGCTTTGCCTTTTGACTCAGCTCTCTCTTCACCACGACAGACCGGTACAGCGCCCGCTTCACTGCGGACGCTGCACCTATCCGCCTATCGATCTCACGCTCCAGTTTTCCCTCATTCGTGAACAAGATCCCGAGATACTTAAACTCCTCCACTTGGGTAAGGACCTCCTCCCCGACCCGGAGAGGGCACGCTACCTTTTTCCGGCTCAAGACCATGGCCTCGGATTTGGAGGAACTGATCCTCATCCCGGCCGCATCACATTCAGCTGCAAACCGCTCCAGCGATAGCTGTAGATCACGAGCTGATGAAGCCAACAGGACCACATCATCTGCAAAAAACAGAGAAGCGATTCTAAGGCCACCAAAACGGATCCTCTCAACACCTTGGCTGCGCCTAGAAATTCTGTCCATAAAAGTTATAAACAGAATCGGTGACAAAGGGCAACCTTGGCGGAGTCCAACTCTCACCGGAAACGAGCCTGACTTACTGCCGGCAATGCGGACCAAGCTCTGACACCGGTCGTACAGGGACCTAACAGCCCATATCAATGGGCCTGGTACCCCATACTCCCGGAGTACCCGCCACAGAACCCCCCGAGGGACGCGGTCGAATGCCTTTTCCAAGTCTACAAAGCACATGTAAACTGGTTGGGCAAACTCCCACGCACCCTCCAGGACCCTGTTGAGGGTGTAGAGCTGGTCTAGTGTTCCACGACCAGGACGAAAACCACACTGCTCCTCCTGAATCCGAGGTTCGACTATCCGACGGACCCTCCTCTCCAGAACCCCTGAATAGACCTTACCAGGGAGGCTTAAGAGTGTGATCCCTCTATAGTTGGAACACACCCTACGGTCCCCCTTTTTGAATAGGGGAACCACCACCCCAGTCTGCCAATCCAAGGGAACTGCCCCCGATGTCCACGCGATATTGCAGAGTCGCGTAAGCCAACACAACCCCACAACATCCAGAGCCCTAAGGAACTCAGGACGAATCTCATCCACCCCCGGAGCCTTGCCACCGCGGAGCTTTTTAACCACCTCGGCGACCTCAGCACCAGAGATTGGAGAGCCCGACCCAAAGTCCCCAGGCTCCGCTTCCTCAGTGGAAGACGTGCCAGTAGGATTGAGGAGGTCTTCGAAGTATTCCGCCCACCGACTCACAACATCCCGAGTTGAGGTCAACAGCACGCCATCCCCACCATAAATGGTGTTGGTCGCGTACCGCTTTCCCCCCCTGAGACGCCGGATGGTGGACCAGAATCGCCTCGAAGCCGTACGGAAGTCATTCTCCATGGCCTCTCCGAACTCCTCCCACGCCCGAGTTTTTGCCTCAGCAACCACCCGAGCCGCATGCCGCTTGGACTGCCGGTACCTATCTGCTGCTTCCGGGGTCCCACAGGCCAAAAAGGCCCAATAGGACTCCTTCTTCAGCTTGACAGCATCCCTCACCGCCGGTGTCCACCACCGGGTTCGAGGGTTGCCACCACGACAGGCACCAACAACCTTGCGGCCACAACTCCGATAAGCTGCCTCGACAATAGAGGCGCGAAACATGGCCCACTCGGGCTCAATGTCCCCCGCCTCCCTCGGAACGTGTTCAAAGCTCTCCCGGAGGTGGGAGTTAAAGCTCCGTCTTACGGGAGACTCTGCCAGACGTTCCCAGCAGACCCTCACAATACGTTTGGGTCTGCCAGGTCTGACCGGCATCCTCCCCCACCATCGGAGCCAACTCACCACCAGGTAGTGGTCAGTTGACAGCTCCGCCCCTCTCTTCACCCGAGTGTCCAGGACATGCGGCCGCAGATCAGATGAGACGACAACAAAGTCGATCATTGAACTACGACCTAGGGTGTCCTGGTGCCAAGAGCACATATGGACACCCTTATGCCTGAACATGGTGTTCGTTATGGACAATCCATGACGAGCACAGAAGTCCAACAACAGAACACCACTCGGGTTCAGATCAGGGGGGCCGTTCCTCCCAACCACACCCCTCCAGGTCTCACTGTCATTGCCCACGTGAGCGTTGAAGTCCCCCAGCAGAACAAGGGAGTCCCCAGGAGGCGCACCCTCCAATACCCCCTCCAAGGACTCCAAAAAGGGTGGGTAATCTGCGCTGCCGTTCGGCGCATAGGCACAAACAACAGTCAGAGCCCGTCCCCCCACACGTAGGCGAAGGGAGGCTACCCTCTCGTTCACCGGGGTGAACCCCAACGTACAGGCACCAAGATGGGGGGCAACAAGTATGCCCACTCCTGCTCGGCGCCTCTCACCAGGGGCAACTCCAGAGTGGAAGAGTGTCCAACCCCTCTCAAGGAAACTGGTTCCAGAGCCAGAGCCATGCGTTGAGGTGAGTCCGACTATTTCTAGCCGGAACCTCTCAACCTCACACACTAGCTCAGGCTCCTTCCCCACCAGAGAGGTGACATTCCATGTCCCAATGGCCAGCTTCTGTAGCCGAGGATCAGACCGCCAGGGTCCCCGCCCTCGGCCACCACCCATTCCACAATGCACCCGACCCCTTTGGCCCCTCCCACAGGTGGTGAGCCTATGGGAAGGCTAAGACAATGAACGAACTTCTACTTCAAGCACGTCATCCAAGAAGACCTTCAAGGCCTACCCAGGGTGCGACTCAGGTTTTATCCTGTCGTCAGACCTGAACCCACTCTGCGAGGGATGCCTCGGAGCCTTCCACGCTCAGCAGGCCATGGACCCGCACCCCTCCTGTCTAGCTTGCTCACTTCTGATGGAGGAAGAGAAGCGACGTCGGTTCGACATCTTTGCTCACTGCTAAACTACAGGAGAAGATACATCAGTGTTCGTCTCAGGTTGGTACAGTGACTAAAAATTTTGCGCTTTTGGCACTCAGCATTGGGCACGAACCTAAGCATGACATGGCCGGAGCTGCAGTGGACACGATCATGAACCTGTGCACAATGCTAACGACGTGCTCAACTCGTATCTTGGCCTGGACAACTGTGCTTCAGAGACAATTATGGCTGAAACTATCATCATATATTCCAGACGACGTGAAGAGGGAGCTTCTCGAAGGCCCAATTTCTTCAGAGGGACTGTTTGGTGCTCACTATCAGTCCGGGTTTGACCAGCTACGTTCATCTTCAGAAGCACTTGAGCAGGTGCGTAAGCATGTCGTNCTGCCCGCGGGCCTGTCCACCTGCGAGATCAAGGTAAAGCTTATCGCCAACAACAGTGATGCTCTTCAACCGCCTCGATGTTTGCTGTGCCGTTGCCCGCAGCTTCAACAAGAGGGCACCCTTCCCAGGCTTTCCAGAGACCCGGGTCTCTCAGAGGCAGGGGCTGTCATCAGCCATCATGGTCGGGTCAGCACCAGGATGCGAGGAAAAGTTATTACAACAAATGACGGGGTGTTGGAGATGTGTGTGCTGACAGTATGTTTAATGAGGAAAATAAAGAAACTGTCTTGAAAAGCAGAGTCTTTCATTCAGACATGCTGAATTTCCCCTTTTCGAGGTTTGTGAACACATCTCCTAAAGCGAGTAAAGAAGCTGGCATGAAGCAGTCTTTTAAAGGTAAACACAAGAGTGTGATTTTTTTACTGTGATCAAACAGTGAGCAGGGCTGCAGGTGTGAGCAGAGACCTATCTGTGAACCCTCCAGCCCCGCCTCCCTACACGACGATGGAGGCCCGCTCTCACAGCTGTCATCAGACATGGAGCGATGAACCATGCAAACTAGTCAGAGAAGTTTCTACCCTTACAAACTTGGTTACAATCAATGAGCCCAGTTTTAAAGCGACAGCTTTAACCAGGACTTTTCTGTCTCTGCCTTCCACCAGTCGAACAAAAACAGGTACAGTCATCGTGCTGCCTCGAAAGAGATGTTTGTCGTGTCTGCCTGACACAAACAGGAAACAGTGCAGAAGTCGTGATGTGGCGTCTGTTACACGCCCCTTTCCAAAAGAGTCTCCCGTGGGTCAATGCACACACTGTCCGCTTGGCGGCGGTAGAGGTTCAGCTACTTTCACTGGCAAGTCAAAACACTCAGGCCTCTCCTTTAACAACACGCAGAGCTGCATGGCTGGAAACCTGCTCATTGGACAAATGGTTAAGTCAATTAATTTGTAGGGGTTACACCCTACAGTTTTCAAGAGCAGGGTATTAGAGACAAAACTCACATCCCTAGAACAGGGCATAGCTCTGTAGTCAGAACTGAAGGACCTTTTAGTGAAATACGTCATTTCTGGAGTCCCCTCGGGGGAGGAGAAAACCGGCTTTTACTCCAGGTATTTTCTAGTCCCCAAGAAATCAGGCAGACACCGACCGATTCTAGATTTGTCAATTTTCAACAAATACATCATGAGTCGCCCCTTCCATATGCTAATGATAAAACATGCTCTAGAGTACGTAACACAGGGGGAGTGGTTTGTGTTGATTGACTTGAAAGACGCATATTTCCACATTCCAATTATAAACAAACATAAGAAATTTCTCAGGATTACGTTTCAAAGGGCTTGTTACTAGTTCAACAGCCTACCGTTCGGTTACGCGGTTGCCCCTTGTACTTTCTCCAAAGTTATCAAGACGGCGTTACACATGTAAAGGATATATAGGAGGTCAATATTAATACTGACCTCTTTACCTTAATTGATTTACTTATTCAGATTGAATAGTAATTTCACGGATTCTTTTCTTTTTCCTTTTATCCAATATTTCTGTGATCTTTATGGTGGATAAGTAAAACAGAAGCTATAGAGTGACAATGGAAACGTTAACTTAGTTTGGTATGCCAAAGACACTACCATTTATTTAAAATAAATCAACTAAGCCAAGATGGTGTAGTGGCAGGGCTTTTGACTTGGGACCCGAAGGATGCGGGTTCGCGCCCCGGCCACTACACACCTTGGGGTGTCTATGAGTGCACATCTAATTCTCCAGCTCCCCGAGCGCGACTACGCTGCTCGTTGCACCACCTGGTGGTGGTTGGGTTAAAGGCAGAAGACCAATTTCGTCTATCAAGTATGGAAAACATACACAGATGACAAATGTGACAAATTAATTATTATTAATTAAAATTAACACCATTACACTTTGATTGATAGATTTCACTTTCTTGCAATTTAATACGCCAGCACATTTAAATTGTAACAACAGACATAAATACAGGATGTCATTATACTTAGTCTGTGGCTCTTAGCTTAAAATATAGTTACAAGCTTAGAAATGGAGATTAAGAGATTTAAGAGGGAGAGGTTAAGAGAGGAAGTTATTTATCTTGAGTGTAACCAGAAATGACACTTTCCATCCGACTTCTGCTAAATTCCAGGTACGTTTGTAAACAGCTCTTTACCTTTTGACGACAGCCCGGTAAGAGAAGACCTTGTAGCTTTTCAGATGCACGGGTTCCTTGCGGGGACCAGTACATCTGAGCAGGTTATTCGTTTACCTTCCAACGTCTCCTGGTTTCGCGTTGGTCATCAGAAAATGCGTCAGCTCCTGGCCTCTGGCTCAAGATAACTTATTCCAGGAAGGAATAAACAAAGTTTTGAGCTTACGCTCGGTTCGAAGTGGACTCATAACAACATGTTATTAGTCTTTAATTGAATGACGTGTCCTTAGCGTTTGACTGACGTTCATTCAGTTCTTTGGGCAGACCTCATGCTAAGGCTTACACCAGCAGACTTTACGTTTCAGCAAAAGCTTAGAACCTTAGTAGAAGATCTGAGATGAGAGAGACTTGTCTCTTCCCCATTGGTCCAAAAGAGAACCAGTCGAGCAGTTCACTTGTTGTTATCACGATTCAAGGTGAAATTCAGAGCAGAGAGAAATTGATTATGAAAAGTGTCTCAGTCAGGAGACTTTCAGACGCTAGTGAGAGTTTTAGCTGAAACTCAACAAAAACAACTTCTGAGAAAGGCAGTTTGACATATTATCTGAAATTTGACACCTTTTCATTTGTAGAAATGACACAGCATATACATATGTGATCATAAGACATATTGTAAATTACAACACTGTTCATGAATAAACACAGGTGATGCTCTGATTATATTTTGTATTAGAACTAAATCAGAGATAGAAATTGTCTCTTTTGAGTGAATTTGTCCTTTGATTCAAGCTAATGGAATAATTTGTAGTAAATGTCTTGCTTTACTGAGAGGTCAGTAAAGGTCATCTCTGGAACAGTTCAAAAATACAAAGGTGTATCAGAGCGGACACGGTCATGCCCACTACACATACATTGCGATCGAAGGACATGAGAATTCTGTTTTATTTAGATGATCTTCTGCTTTTATCCCGCTCCAAGCAGGAAGCAGAGACACAAACAGCTGTTCTGGTGAAACACTTGTTTTATCTAGGTTTCACCATAAACTGAGAGAAGAGCTCTGTAACCCCATCCTAGCAAATCACATTTCTGGGGGTGAACTTATGCTCAACCATTATGACAGTTGTCTTAATAGATCAGAGGAAAGAATCCCTGACGTCACTGCTTCAGTATGTTCAGCCCTACAGGACAATGTCGGCGTTAACGATAATGGAATGATTGGGATCGATGGGAGAAGCTCACACAGTAGTGAAATTAGGATTATTACACATGTGTCAGCTTCAGAGGTGGTACAATTGTCTGAAAATTGACCCGGTACATCACAAACAGTGCCGGGTCACGGTCCCACCTTCTGTGAAGGTGGACCTGACCTAATGGGGAAGCCCCATGGTTTTATCAGAAGGAGTTCCCTTGGGCAAAGTGACGTCATTCACGTCGGTATTCACAGATACATCCCTTTCCGGTTGGGGTGGGACATGTCTGTCACAGTCAGTGGGGGGGAGAGGGGGGGAGGGAGCGTCTAGCACGTCCCTTCACATAAATGGTAAATGGTAAATGGAGCTTATTTATATAGCGCTTTCCAGCCCCCTGTGAGGAGCCCCAAAGCGCTTTACAATACCAGCCATCCACCCATTCATTCAGACATTCATACACCGGTAGTGGTAGCCTGCCTTGCAAGGCGCCATCCAGACCTACCGTGAGCAACTCGGGGTTAAGTGTCTTGCCCAGGGATACAACGACACATAAATGTTCTGGAGCTTCTGACAGTACACAAAGTCCTCAGACACTTTGTCCTTATGATCCGGGACCATCATGTGTTGGTTCACACGGACAACAGGGCCGTAGTTACATACGTAGGGCAGCGCAAAGATTGAAATAGTCTCTTTTGAGTGAATCTGTCCTTTGATTCAAGCTAATGGAATAATTTGTAGTAAATGTCTTGCTTTACTGAGAGGTCAGTAAAGGTCATCTCTGGAACAGTTCAAAAATACAAAGGTGTCAACTTTTAATCCTCAATGTCACTCAAATCAAATCAATGATATCTCAATGTCACATTTAATAAAACAAGTGTTTCACCAGAACAGCTGTTTGTGTCTCTGCTTCCTGCTTGGAGCGGGATAAAAGCAGAAGATCATCTAAATAAAACAGAATTCTCATGTCCTTCGATCGCAAGGTCGGCCCAGCTGCTGAACACAGTCAGAAAACTGCTCTGCTAGGCACGTACACACTTGAAATCGCTGAGGGTGATCTACATCCCCGGCATGCTTAACAGAGGAGCAGATATTGTGTCGAAAGGAGGGCCGCTGTACAGACACTGGTCTCTTCACCTGGACCTGATCCCAAAAAATTTGAAGTAGGTTCGGGAAAGCGGAAGTGGATTTAATGGCCACCCGAGAGAACTCTCAATGCCCCCTGTTCTTCTCCTTAAACCCTCAGGACATTCCCCCGTTGGGAGTGAACACGTTGGCGCACAAACCGTGGCCCAGAAAGCTGATTTATGCTTTTCCCCCAGTTCCTCTGCTACCAGTGTTGCTAGAGAGAGTGAGGGAGGAAAAGTTATATATGATTCTGATCGCTCCGGAGCACGCTAACGCACTATGGTTTCCTATGTTACAACAGCTGACAGGCAGATCATGGAGACTGGCTTGGAGAGACGATGCTCTTCTACAGGCAGGGGAGCAATCAAGAGTTTTCCTGTGATAGGCCAACACCTGCTGGCCTGGTTGCTGAACGTGAATGCTTAGAAAATCTTGTTTTTTTAAAGGACGTTATATGCACTATTCAAGGAGCTCGCGCAAACTCCACCACCGCTGTTTTCACGTCAAAATGGGCTGCTTTTCAGCGATGGTGACTAGGAAAACAGATGAACCCAACTTCATGCCCCCTGGGTTCCATCTTATCATATTTACAGTTATTACTGGACAGAAATTTAGCTTTCAGCACGATTAAAACTTATGCTGCAGCAATTTAATCCTGTCACGAGGGGTACAATGATAGAACAGTGTTTAATTATCCCTTAATGAAATGTTTTCTAAAAGGTGCACATCATCTTAGACCAATGTCTCGCACCTTGGTTCCACAATGGGACTTACATAATGTTGTAAGTTCATTAACCAAGGATCCATTTGAGCTGTTAGACCAGATACCTTTAAAGTATTTGTCCTTTAAAACAGCTTTGTTGTTAGCATTAACATCAGTTAAAAGAGTAAGTGACTTGTCAGGCCTGTCCGTTTCTCCTTCCTTTTTAAAATTTCAAGGAGATGGAAGTTCAGCTGAACTTAGGCAGAATCTTACTTTTATTCCTAAAAACACAATGAGCTCAATCAGGTCCAGAATCATTACGCTGGACGGGTTATGTCTTCCTCCACACAAAAGTGCTGAGGAGAAACATCTGCATCTACTCTGCCCAATGCGAGCACTCAAGTGTTATGTAACACGCACTACTACGATACGTAAATCTGATAGGCTATTTGTGCATTATAGAAAACAATCTCAGGGTCAACCTTTGACCTTTCAATGTCTATCACACTGGTCATGTGAAGCCATCTCACATGGCTGTAGCTCTTCTGACATTCAGCCTCCTTAAGGCATTAAAGCTCACTCTACCAGAGGGATTTCAGCTTCTACAGCTCTGCACAGGGGAGTCTCTGTGCAGGACATCTGTTCTGCTGCCTCATGGTCATCACCGACCCCTACATCCATTTTCATTTAAGAGATGGCTCCAGCCCCTCGCTGATACATTCTGTTCTCAGGGTAGTGGCTGAGTGATTGTTTTTTAACATCAATAAACGTATTGATGAATTGACACTGTCTTGTCTCTGTCTTTATTTGATGGGTGTTGTTTTTGGTTCAACATTCCTTCAATCAGAATTAATTCTCCTTGGTAATATTCCTTGACCTGTTATGAATAAACATTTATTCAGCTAACATCAGGTACTAAGGTTTGCACACCTGTTATTCATATGCACCTTCTGCTTCAATTGATGGTGCATCATAATGCATTCTGAGGTGTTGGCGGTTGCCAGAGTGTGTTATGGTTCCCAATCAGATCCAGTGGGGCATGGACAATATCTTGCTCCGCCTTTAAACCCAATAAGCACTTCATCAAAAACCCTGGCTAAATAAGGATGTCCGCACCCTGCTAGCAGCCAGGGACACTGCATTCAAGTCTAGAGATACTGAGGAGTTGAGAAAGTGCAGGAGAGAACTGGATGATGGCATAAAGAAGGCCAAAGCCGCGTATGCACAGAGGATCGAGGGTCAGTTCATCTCACATGATCCACGGAGCATGTGGCAGGGCATCAAATGCTTAACAGACTACAAGGGCAAAAGCAAACAATGCCCCAGGGACCCATCCCTGCCTGATGCCCTCAATAAGTTTTATGCACGTTTTGAAGATCCAAACAGACCAGCTAGCACCAGACTCACCTCATCACCAGACGAGGAGCACCTCAAAGTGACCGCAGCAGAAGTGAGAGGTAGTCTCAGAAGGATCAACCCTCATAAAGCTACGGGTCCAGACAACATCCCAGGGAAAGTTCTGAAGGAATGTGCGGACCAGCTCTGTGAGGTGCTGGCTGACGTCTTCACCACCTCACTTTCACTGGAGTCAGTTCCCACCTGCCTGAAGACTGCCACCATCATCCCAGTCCCAAAAAGCTCCACAGTGACTGGTCTGAATGACTATAGACCGGTGGCTCTCACCCCGATAGTCGCTAAATGTTTTGAGAAACTGGTCATGTCCCACATCAAGACAACCGTCAACATCAGCGAGGACCCTCATCCAAAGGTGGGCGAATGAACGCTAGGGAGCGCTAAAGCGCTATTCCGCTTACAGTGGACCTAAACTTTTTGTCAGCGTTTTTGTGAATTGACTAACTTTTATAATTCATAAGCGGATTTGTGCTATTTTTATTTAAAATGCAGTACCGCTAATAACTAATTATCTATCAGTAAAAACCAATAAACTTATTTACAAGCTCTATGCTGCTTGTTTTACCTTTTTCCCCACCGTAAACAGCAGAGAGGAGGAAGGGTTGGAGGGGGGAGGGAGGGTTGGAGGGGGGAGGGAGCAGAGGGGGGGATCTACCATGTAGGTAAATGCCTGGGGATCCCATCAGCATGAGGCCCCGGCCCCGCCGCGCCCCGGCCAGTCACCTAATTCCTAACATTGATCCTGCTTGTTAATCTACATTTAACATAAAAATAATTATAGTTACGATGAAAACAATCATTAAATAAGCAATTTAAAAAACGGTTGATTTCATTATCCCCCTACTAAAAATGGACTATTCCATCTCGACAGCTTCCGGGTTAGAGGTGAACTCAGGGGCTAATTCCGTGGCTAGCTGTTTGTGCTGGGTACTTGGACAAATCCTTAGAAAACGCCGCTGTTTCAAGCCAAATTAACGCGGCCGGAGGATTCTATTTTGTGTTCTGTGTACACCACGCGACGGTGAGTCGTTATTTTTATGTATTTTAATTACTTTTCATTAAATCTGTTGAGTACCTATAGACGCTAACTGTGTCTGCCGGTTGGTTGTGGGTTACTAATGGAAATCCTTAGAAAACCCAGCTGTTTCAAGCCAAATTAACGCGGCCGGAGGATTCTATTTTGTGTTCTGTGTACACCACGCGACGGTGAGTCGTTATTTTCATGTATTTTAATTACTTTTCATTAAATCTGTTGAGTACCTATAGACGCTAACTGTGTCTGCCGGTTGGTTGTGGGTTACTAATGGAAATCCTTAGAAAACCCAGCTGTTTCAAGCCAAATTAACGCGGCCGGAGGATTCTATTTTGTGTTCTGTGTACACCACGCGACGGTGAGTCGTTATTTTCATGTATTTTAATTACTTTTCATTAAATCTGTTGAGTACCTATAGACGCTAACTGTGTCTGCCGGTTGGTTGTGGGTTACTAATGGAAATCCTTAGAAAACCCAGCTGTTTCAAGCCAAATTAACGCGGCCGGAGGATTCTATTTTGTGTTCTGTGTACACCACGCGACGGTGAGTCGTTATTTTCATGTATTTTAATTACTTTTCATTAAATCTGTTGAGTACCTATAGACGCTAACTGTGTCTGCCGGTTGGTTGTGGGTTACTAATGGAAATCCTTAGAAAACCCAGCTGTTTCAAGCCAAATTAACGTGGCCGGAGGATTTTATTGTGCGTTTTGTGTCGACCATTCGACGGCGAGTCGTTAGTTTTATGTATTTGGGTTACTTTCATGTATAAATGCCGTGGCGACACACCCGTGTATTTGAGATTTAAACGTGGTTTTAGGGATTAAAAGATCATTCTATTTTTTGTTAATTTCGTGGCCGAATAGAATATATGTACGTAAAGTATTAAATAAATCCTTTGATTTTTGTAATTTCATCCTTTTAGGATCATTTTTGTTACATTTGGCAGTGTAGTGCAAATATTGATAACGCTGCCGGCTATATATAAAAAAATATATATATATAATATAGAAAATATATAAATAGCGGATTGGATTAGCTTCCCCTAATTTTCATAAGACATTTGTGCTTTTGAAATTGTGGACCTAAAAAAATTAATAAGCGTTTTAGAAATTGTGGAACTAATTTTTTAATTAGCGGTGCCCAGCTGTGCCCTCATCAATATGCATACCGCGAGAACCGATCAACAGAGGATGCCATCTCCTCTGTGGTCCACATTGCTCTCACCCACCTGGATCAGAAGGACTCATACGTGTGTCTGCTCTTTGTGGACTTCACATCTGCTTTCAACACCATGATCCCCCAAACTCTGATAGACAAACTATCCACACTTGGACTAAGCCCCTCCATCTGTAACTGGGTACTAGACTTCTTAACAAACAGACCACAGTCCGTGAAGATCCACAACTTCTCCTCCTCCACCATCACCCTCAGCACTGGCTCTCCTCAAGGATGTGTGCTGAGCCCTCTTCTGTTCACTCTGCTCACATATGATTGTACAGCCACACATCCAGGCTGTCATATTGTTAAGTTTGCAGATGATACAGCTGTGGTGGGATGCATCACAGATAATGATGAATCCAGCTACAGACAGGAGGTGGAACATCTGGAGAGCTGGTGCAAAGAGAACAACCTTCACATGAATGTGAAGAAGACGAAGGAGATGATTGTGGACTTCAGAAGGAACAAACACACCCACACCCCACTGTATATAGGTGGATCTGCGGTGGAGGTGGTCTCCAGCTACAAGTACCTGGGTGTACACTTGAATGATAACCTCAGCTGGAGCAATAACACCACCAGCCTGATCAAGAAAGGACATCAAAGACTCTACTTCCTCAGACGGCTGAGACGAGCTGGTCTGAGAAGCTCAGTCCTCACCTCGTTCTACAGGTGTGCAGTGGAGAGCGTCCTGTGCTCCAGCATCAACGTGTGGCATGGAGGCTGCACAGTTGCAGAGAGGAAAGCTCTACAGAGAGTGGTGAAGGCTGCACAGAAGTCTGTGGGAGTCAGTCTCCCCACCATCACAGACATTTACACCTCCAGATGCAGAAAAAGAGCCACCTGCATCATGAAAGACCTCACTCACCCAGCACACTCACTCTTTGCACCACTCCCCTCGGGACGGAGGTTGAGGAGCATCAAATGTAGAACCACTAGACTGAGGAACAGCTTCTACCCTGAGGCTGTCAGACTCATGAATAAATAAATAATAAGAATAAACACTGCAAAATGTCACATCATGTTGATACTGATCTGTTTCTTGTTGCTGCGTTCATCTGTGACCATCTGCTCATAATGACTCATGTTCGTGCTGCTGTTTATAATGATGTTTTTCTACTACATTAGGGCTTAGTGTATTACTAGCTGATGTCTCTCTTAGTTAATCCTAGATGTTATTATTGTTTTTCTCTTGCATTTGTTGTTGGATGTAACTGGGACCCTGTGTACATAATCTCGTTTTCAACACATGTACTACATGCGGTGCAAATGACAATAAATTCTCTCTGACTCTGACTCTGACTCTGACTTTAAAGGGCCGAGCTTACACGAAATAGAACGTTGGTTACGTATTGTAACCCCAGATTCTAAGAGTGTAAGCATAGCCCTTTAAAACTGGGGCCTCACTGGCTCTCAATGGCAGAAGAAAAAAGAATTGTTTGGGAGACGAGCACCGGTCCAGGGGCATTTTTATACGGACCGGGCGGGGGCCCACAACAGGTGGGCGTGGACTAGAAGTCTTCAGTCTTGGCACGAGGGATTGGGAGAGGGACTGAGAGAAACGCAATTTCGGTCCTGTGTATGTCCTGTACAGTACATATTGCAGATCTGACAATAAAGTTGACTTTGACTTTGACTTTGACTAAAGATATTATTTCTGAAATACTAGATAATATTCAGCTTAATCTGTGTATTGTTGTGAAAAGTTCCCTTTCAGTCATGTCTCTCGGTGCTACATATGCTATGGGAATAGCGCCCCCGCGCGATTACCTGAAGGAATACATTCACGCCTTTAGGGCAGAGGCGTCAGCGTCGCCAGAGGCCCCGCCCTCTGGGTACTTAAGCCGCTGACGCCCATCCATCAATCTCTTATTGCCATTCACCTCGCTTAATCATCAATCCAAGATGGCGGCACGTGCAAACGCCGCAGCTTCTCTGTCTCCCGACAACACAGTGTTTTCGTCTTTTTTGTCCTGCATGCCGCAATGTGCTAGCAAGTCTTCGTCATGTCTACGTGTTCAAGAACGCAAGTATAGCCATGAGTTCCTGCTTGATGTCGGAAAAAACGCTCATTTGGAAATAAACAACGAGCTCGAGGAGAAGCTACGTGCCTGCGGCCTGCTCTGGAAGCCAGCACCGGGCCTCCCTTCATCGTGCCCGCAGTGTAAGCGCCACAAGCGGCGTGACAGGAAGCAGAAGCGGGGTAAGTGCGGAGGTATCGGAGCTAGGCTAGCAGCTAGCCCACACAAGCCGGCTATTCTATCCATGGCTTTGGCTAACGTACGCTCCTTGGACAACAAATTGGATTATATATGTGACCAGCCACTCCAAATCCAGGAACAAGTCGGCACAGCTCTAACTGAGAAAAAATCAATAAACCTTCAACTTCTGAGAAATTAGTGAAAATCGTTTTTTTGCAAAATGTACCAGTTGAAGTTGTGAAGAAACCATCCCATGCTTTAAAAAACACTTTATAAGTGTTTAAACTGTTAAACTTTGTGTTAGAAATCAGTTTGTTTTCAGAGTAAAACCAAGCCGCAGTGATTTGCGTACTGGGGGCGGGGACCCTCTCAGCTGATTAACATGCGGGACTTGTTTGGCTGGTATCAGAGCTTTGTTACTGGCTTCGGCCAATAACGTGCAGCTTTGAAAGAAGCACATGGCTACTTAACATCTATAGATCGCCCAGTGGACACAACAAGGAACAAGGAAAATAATAAAATAAAGCCGATCAAAGCATCAGAGCTGTCAGCTGTTTTTCCGACAAACCCGAGAAAAAAAAAAAAGAAGCTTTTACTGCGTGCGCAAGCAAATCGCAAGCAAATCAGTTTCCATCCATACATAATACATCCATCCATCCACTATCTTTATTTCATTAGACAAAGCAGACACGCGTAATCACCGCGCAATGCGCTCCAGCCACTGGAGCCACTCGGCTCCGTGTCTCCAGCCATGGTCTGTGTCCAGCAGCGCATCGCGCAATCACACGCGTTGGATTGGCTTAGGTTTTACAAATCGCAGCAAAGAAACTAACATTTAAAGCACGATAATGGTGCACCAATTATGCAGATTCATCTGGCCGTTTGAAAAGATAAAATGTACAGTTAAAATGGGATGGATCAGCTGTTCTCACGCAGCTGTCAGCTGCTGTCAGCTGCTGTCATCATGATAAAAAAGCTGAATGGAGCAGCGTGTTTAATTAAAATAGCCTTGTTTTTCCCAGATAATTTTGCTCTAAAATGTTTTTGTTTATCTTTATGTAAGATTATCTTTAGAATTTATTTTTCATGTTAATATATATTTGGTGAAACAAGAAATCTTATCTTTCTTTCTTTAAAATACATTATTTGGATGGATGGATGGATGGATGGATGGATGGATGGATGGATGGATGGATGGATGGATGGATGGATGGATGGATGGATGGAAACCGACCAGCCCACAAAAGCTTAATAAAAAAGACTTACAACAAAGATAAGGCCTTTCTGCCCTGATGATCATGTCCAGCACCAACACCTTGTGTGACATCTAAAATAAGTCTGTGCAGGAGCTTGGTGTGTGTAAAGCCTTATTTTATTTTGTTTTCCCCCTGTCTAACCTAGATGCAACATAAGCATCTCCTGAGTTTACTCAACATCTTCAGCTATTATACAAACTTTTCCAGTGTCATCAACTTTATAAAGTGCATTCCTGTCCTGTACCTTTAACACCATTTTTATTATACTTTTACTGCTATCATAATTTTTACCATTGGTGTGTGATACTGTTCATTAAATTTTTAAACCTCTTTTATGTTGTGTGTGTGAAGCACCTTGATAACAGTTTATCTGTTTTTTTTTTTCATTCAAGCTTTATTTATACAGGCTAGCCTCGTTGAGCCACGGGGACTCATTTACAAGAGGGACCTGTCTCACTCACACCCAGGGTCAATTTTAGAGTTACCAATCAGCCTAACATGCATGTCTTTGGACTGTGGGAGGAAACCGGAGCACCCGGAGAAAACCCACGCATGCACGGAGAGAACATGCAAACTCCACCCAGAAAGGCCCCCAGACCGGGATTTGAACCGGGGACCCTTTTAACTGTGCTATATAAATAAAATTGACTTGACTTGACTAGTTGTGACCCTTGTTTTTTGGGGTGGGCTGTAACAAAACAATCAACATTATTAATGTGTAAAACATGTCACAATAACATAAAATACAATTCTTTGTATTAATGTTATTTTTTTAAAGATCAAAAGGAAGTTTGCCAGTAGGGGGTGTAGGAAAAAATAGATTTTTCAAAGACTCTGGATTCTTAGTCCTGGCGATTCAGAATCAATTCTAAATGCTCCAAAATCAATTTTTAAACATGTTTAATTTTACCCTGATGCATGCTCAATAATCCAGGTACAAAAATCTAAAAAAGCTAAGTCTGGTATTCAGCTCAGTCTTAACACCCTCTCACAGTGGATCAACCAGTTGGCTGATGACAGCCGAAACCAGCTGCTCACATGATCAAGGAGGACCATCAGCCTAACAATGGATCGTTAGCACCCTGATGGTTGTTTGCTATTCACAGAGGGCTGAGTGATACCAGCAATGACAGTATTATTGTCCCCCTCTTATAATGCTTGAGTTAAAGGTTACTACACTTTGGTAGGCTGAAGTCTGTTTTTGTCTGTATATTTTGAATTATTTGTATGTGATGGACTGGAGACCTGTCCAGGTGTCCCACGCCTCTCGCACAGTGATGACTGGACATGGACACCAGTGAGCCCCATGACTCTTAAAGGAAGAAGTGGTTAAAGATGATGGATGGATGAATTATTTGTTCCTATATTTTTATTTTATTGTTTTAGAGGAATCCAGGCAACTAAGCTAACCTAATACAGTACTGGTAATTCAAGTTACAGCATTTAATGCATTCCTGTATTATTTGTTTGTATTTTTGGTATGAATATCAAATGATTCAAAAACTTTGATAAAGTACAGAACCTACAATTATTGTTTTAAATAAATGTTCTATTTGTTTACATTGTTGTTAATGTTTTCAGTTTAAAATTATTGTTTTAAATAAATGTTCCATTTGTTTACATTGTTGTTATTCTCAGTTTAAAATTATTGTTTCAAATAAATGTTCCATTGGTTTACATTGTTGTTTAATATTCTCAGTTTAAAATTATTGTTTCAAATAAATGTTCCATTGGTTTACATTGTTGTTTAATATTCTCAGTTTAAAATTATTGTTTTAAATAAATGCTCCATTTGTTTACATTGTTGTTTATTCTTTTCAGCTTGTCAGTTACAAAGCTGAAACTAAATTTATGACAATTTTAATAGAAAAATCATTTTTGAATCAAAAATTGTTTCTGAATCGAAAAATTGATTTTGAATCGAATCGTGATACCAAAAATCGGAATCAAATCAATTCTCCAGACACTGAGAGATTCATACCCCTATTTGCCAGCAAAGCTGAAATTCTGCACACCTTCCTAGGCAGAGTCTGTGTTGACAGTCAGTTCTGGGGGTTGGGTTAACGCAAATTAATGTAAATGACCAGCAATTGTTAACACCCCCAGGTAATGCTTCTGGAATGGGGACATTCTTCTAAAACTTTGAAGCCTGTTTTCTCCCTAATCTTATTTGCAGATTGCCAACATTGAAATGGCTGTATCTTCTTCATTTTTTTTTTTGAGCGACATGTGTTTGGCATCATCGGATAGCTTAGAACCCACACTTTCAGATTCTGTAAATAACTCAAAATGACCCAGGGGAGACTTGTTCCTGGTTTTGCCACGGCCAGTCACATATGCCTGCTACCAACGACACAAAAGACTGTAAGAGACTGTTGTGTGTTTGTATTCACGGAAACGTGGTTTAATAACAACGTTCCGGACCATACTATTCAGCTCAAGAGGCTAATATGCTACAGAGCGGACCGAACTCTCATTGAGGGAGGTAAGACACGTGGAGGGGGAATCTGTGTTTACATCAACAACGTATGGTGTCTGGATGCTACTGTGGTCTACAAACACTGCTCACCTTTAGTGGAGTTTATGACTATTAAATGTAGACTGTTTTATTTACCGAGGGAATCTACAGCTGTTATGATTGTTGCTGTATATATTCCTCCAAGCTCCAACAGCAAAGTTAGAGGTGAGGCACTGAATGAACTATCTGCACATCAGTGAGCAGCAAACAGCCCACCCTGATGCTTTTCTCATCATGGCTGGTGATTTCAACCAAGCAGATTTAAAGAGTGTATTTCCAAAAACATAGAGAAACATAAACTTCCCAACAAGAGGCAGAAATACACTGAACCAAGTTCACACGACCATGAAAGCAGCTTACAAGGCCCTCCCCCTCCCCCACATCGGCGCTTCTGATCATGTCTGTGTTATGCTAAAGCCAGCATACAGGCCGCTGGTGAAAGTCACAAAACCAGTTCGCAAGCAGATACGAGTGTGGCCAGAGGGGTCTTCAGAGGCACTCCAGGACTGTTTTGACACCACAGATTGGAGTATGTTCAAAGAAGCTGCTACCACAAACAACAACACATGTCTCCAGGAGTACTCAGACACTGTATGTTCATACATCACCAAGTGCATTGATGATGTAACCAACCTCAAAACCATCACTGTTCGGGCAAATCAGAAGCCATGGCTGACAGCAGAGGTTTACAGACTCCTGAGAGCCAGGAATGCTGCCTTCACAGCGGGAGATCAGGTGGGCCTGAGGACAGCCAGAAACAACCTGGCCCGGGGCATCAGAAAGGCCAAGAAGCAGTATTCCAGGAAAATAGCTCACCGCTTCAAGGACAGCAAGGATACACGGAGTCTGTGGCAGGGAATACAGACCATCACAAACTACAAACCGGCCGTGGCGTAGTGGTAATGGCAGTCGTCCCCCGATCGGAAGGTTGGCGGTTCGAATCCCGGTTCCCCACACAATGTGTTGTTGTGTCCTTGGGCAAGACACTTAACCTCGAGTTGCTCCCGGTAGGACTGGAAAGCACCTTGCATGGTAGTCTGCCGCTACCGGTGTATGAATGTGTGTAGCATTCAATGTGTGTAGCGCTTTGAGATTTTCACTAATGAAAAGCGCGTTATAAATTGAATTCATTATTATTATTATTATTATTATTATTACAAACCATCCCCGCAGATCTGCGACAGCACAACCTCTACGCTGAATGAACTGAATGACTTCTTTGCTCGGTTTGAGGCATGTAACAGCACACCTGCACAAAAACTCACCCCCTCTCCCGATGACCAGGTGCTGGCGCTGTCCTCAGACAGCGTGAGGCGATCATTCATCAAGATCAACGCCCGGAAAGCTTCTGTTCCTGACAACATACCTGGTCGTGAATTGAAGGACTGTGTAGGAGAACTCGCAACGGTCTTCACGGACATCTTTAACATCTTGCTGAGTCAGGCCATTGTCCCTACCTGTTTCAAAGCCACCACCATCATCCCTGTCCCAAAGAAGGCAATGCCCTCTTGCCTCAATGACTATCGTCCAGTAGCACTCACCCCTATCTTGATGAAGTGCTTCGAACGGCTAGTCATGAAAAGCATCACATCTGTCCTCCCTGCCTCCCTGGATCCCTTCCAATTTGCATATCGGCCTAATCGCTCAACCTCTGCCCTCCACACAGCTCTCACACATCTGGACACGAAAGACTCCTATGTCAGAATGCTGTTCATCGACTTCAGCTCAGCATTCAACACCATCATCCCCCAACAGCTCATCCTTAAACTGGACAGTCTGGGGCTGAACACCTCAATGTGTAACTGGCTGCTAGACTTCCTGACCGGGAGACCACAGGCAGTACGGGTCGGGAATAACACATCCAGCACCATCACATTGAATACAGGAGCCCCACAAGGATGTGTGCTGAGCCCCCTTCTATTCACCCTGCTAACACACGACTGCACACCATCATACAGCTCCAACCACTTCATCAAGTTTGCGGACGACACAACAGTGGTGGGTCTCATCAGCAACAACGATGAGACGGACTACAGGAACGAGGTGAGCCGCCTGGCCTTGTGGTGCGGACACAACAATCTCACTCTCAACGTGGAGAAGACAAAGGAGATTGTTGTGGGTTTCAGGAAGAGGGATGTCCAACATGCCCCTCTGACCATCAACAGCACCACAGTGGAGAGAGTGGACAACACCAAGTTCCTGGGAGTGCACGTCTCTGAGGACCTGTCCTGGAGCAGGAACACTGCATCACTGGCCAAGAACGCCTCTACTTTCTCCGCAAGCTGAAAAGGGCTGGAGCTTCAACCCCCATCATGTGCACCTTCTACAGGGGTGCCATAGAAAGTGTCCTGACCAGCTGCATCACTGTGTGGTTTGGTGCATTCCCCTCACTACAGGACTTACACAGCAACCGCCTCACTCGGAAAGCCCTATGCATGGCAGGTGATCCCACACACCCACTACACAGCTGCTTCAGCCTGTTGCCTTCAGGGAGGAGACTGAGGAGTCTCAAGGCTCGAACCAGCAGACTAAATGACAGCTCTGTTCATCAGGCAGTCAGGATGCTAAACTCTCTGCCTGCTCTGCCCTCCCTCCCACTTGTGCTGCCTTAATCACAAAAAACTTTCACACACCATCACACAACACAAAGATTTTAACACTGGACTCTGTGTCATTAAAACGGGTTATTCACTCAACTCACAGTCATGTGCTCATTCAGTTTGCACTACTTCTTATATTTGCACTAATGTTTGCATTACATTACTGCCTATAGTCATACTACTGTTTACATTCACTGTTTACATTTATTACTACTGTTTTCATTCAATACTACTGTTTACATTTATTACTACTGTTTACATTTACACTACTTTTTATATCTACACTACTGCTGATATATATATATATATATATATATATATATATATATATATATATATATATATATTTTTACTAGCCTTATTGCATATGCCACTTTACCTCTATACCAATATCAACTACCTCATACATATACTGTGTACATAAACTTCATATGCTGCTTTGTCACTCTATTACAAATGTCAATGCCAGAACTTTCATTTTATTTTATAGATATACTTTTTACACTTTTATACTACTATGCAAAAAACTCAGGACAGTATTACACTTTTGTTATTTCATTTTATGCTTATGTTTATTAAATGTTTAGTGTTTTAGTGTTGGTGTAACTTTTCATACTTTCATCACTATGCAAAAACTACTATGCAAAAACTCAGGACAGTATTACACTTTTATTATTTCATTTTATGCTTATGTTTATTAAATGTTTTAGTGTTTTAGTGTTTAAATGTTTACTGTTGCACCGAGGGACAGAGAGAAATACAATTTCAATCCTGTGTATATCCTATACATATTGCAGTTTGACAATAAAGTTGGCTTTGACTTAAACCTGAACTCTCTCTCTCTTCGCGGGACTTCTCTGCTGCTTCATCGCTCGACCAGAGGTGAGCTTGCTCCCTACACAGAGCGCACAGAGAATTATTCCTGCGTACTGCTGGACTAGCGAAAGCTAGTCCTGCACATTTTTCCTTAACCCCTAAGTTTTTTCTTCTCCTTTTTCCTCAGACTGCTTCGTTCGACGGTGCTAACTGCATCACACCGCTACCTCTGCTAATTTGTAGCAGGCTAGCCAGCGAAAGCGACGCGACGGAGGAGACGTCTCAAATAAAGAGAAAAAAGATCTTGGAAGGACTTGCTTGTCTTATCTTGGACATGCCTCCAGAGAAAGCAAAGCGAAAGACAAGACTTCCAAAAAAAGACCAGCAGAGCGGCGAGCCCACCATCAAGCGCCTGCCCCTGATGATACGTTTTTTCCCTCTCAGCGATGGACACCCACGAGGCCTGTCCCGTCTGCTTGGGGATGTTGCACGCAAACATGGCGCTGGACGCACCCGAGTCTTGCCCACACTGCAGCCAGATGCTGGAGGCAGTGAGGAGGCACCGAGCGGACTTTGTCGCCAAGGCCATGGGGGCTGCTACGGCGCCAGCAGACCCGGCCACGACTGAGGCTCTCACTCCCACGCCAAAGCTCGAGAGCATGCTTTGGACGACAGCACACGAGTCGAATGGGGCGACAGTCCAGATGTGCTGGCCCCCATGGTGGACTTAACAGTCGAATTTGACACTCGAGGCATGATGAACGAGGACGAAATCTCGATTTCAGCCTCAGGTGAATTTTCTGCGGACGACGCCAACGTCAGATACGAGGAACAGGGAGAGGACATCTCCCGCACCCTGGTGCCTGTGCTCCCGGAGACTGACTTTCCCATCCCTGCTTTGTTCGACTTGTGTCACAGAGCAGCAGACGCACTGCAGATCCCATGGCCGAATCCTCCACCTCGTCAACAAGTCACGAGGTTGGCAAGAAATTATTTTTACTCAAAGCAGCAGGCCGCCACGAGGCAAAGGGTGCCCGTCTTCCCGGACTTCCTCACAGAGCTGACTCGTACCTGGGCTCAGCCCAGAGCTCCCATGCTACTGCCACTCTCGCAGTTTCTCGACGTGGACGGGATGGATGAAGTGGGAATAGCCAACGTGCCTCACAATGAGGACACGCTGACGTCTCATCTGGCTCCCAAGTCATCCGGGACAAAACCAACTATCCCCAACAAAGCCTGTCGAGCTTCGGCTTCTCTGCTCAAGAAATGCTACAGAGCTCAGGGTCTCGCAGCGCACGCAATGAATGCGTCCGCCATGATGCAAGCTTACCTGGCTGAAAAATTGCAGGAGCTCCATGTAACGACGGACAAGCAAGCTGCCGCGGAGCTGCTGGATGAAGCCCGTAGGGCAACAGACATTGTGCTCCGCATGATGGGGACAGCTGCTGTTGCACAAGGCAGAGGAATGGCTGAGGTGGTCATCGTGATACGCTGGCTGCGTCTCAATTCAGGGGCTGCGTCCTCATGAGGACCCAGTCAAGCTGGGCCGAGTAGGCCACGCACTCACAAGACCGGGTGGGCTGAGCGAAACTGCTGAAATGGGATGGTCTAGCCTTCAGGTTTGCCGGCCTTGAAGTGGGTGGGGCGTTCTCTTGAAGTGGGTGGGAAGTTCTTGTATGCGCGCTTGGTGTGTGTGGAAAGAGAAGGGACGCCGCTAAAATATATTAGTTAGCTGAATACGTGTATATATAGTGTTTCTGAGTTTACTGTTTGTTAAGAACTGATTACAAATCAGCTTATAAGGGGCGATCTGTTAAAACCCAGAGTGGACCAACGAAAAGCAAGTTGTCCAGTAGCTCAATTGGTTAATCAACCTGCGATTGGCGCAGAGATCCTTTTCTCGAAGCTGGTTCGAATCTGACTCGGTACGGTTAAAACTTATTTTACGTTTGTCTTTTATTGGATAAAAAAATGAGGACTGAGATTAAAAGGAAGGAGTTTGTGAAACTCCTTCTTTTTTTTATCCAATAAAAGACAAACGTAAAATAAGTTTTAACCGTACCGAGTGAGATTGGAACCATCTTCGAGAAAAGTATCTCTGCACCAACCGCAGGTTGATTAACCAATTGAGCTACTGGACAACTTGCATTTTGTAGATCCACTCTGGCTTTTAAAAGATTGCCCGTCAGAAAATCCTTGCTACGCACGTGTAAAATTAATCAAAGTCATTTCTGTAGTAAAATTTTAATGAGATATATTCGAGCTGAGGTTGTTTGAGATGACTAAATAAAGGTTGAATGAATATTCGCGCTGAGGTTGTTGTCAGAACGAGCTGATGACTCAACAACACGCAGCAGCCCCGACCCTGCACGCAGAAAGTCCCACCCCCCCCCGCGAAATCTCTGCTGGCGCTATGAATTCTGGGATAGCCTCCGTCTTGAAGGTTCCACGGATGCATCCTTCGATTTCGGCAGGAAGTAGGCCGCATTCCTCGGCCGCATGAGGAGGAGTCTTCGAATTGGGACAGTCCTCCGCGCGGGGCAATGACGTATGCGGCCGACAAATGCGCACTCATGAGGATGCAGCCCCTGAATTGAGACACAGCCTGTATCTGTGGATGACGTTAACTGACCTCCTGGAGGGACAGAAAGTTCCTTTTCTCCACCATTCGATAGAACCGACGGGACTTTTTGGAAAAGCGCTGGATCGAATTCAGACCAGGCTGGACCAGAGGCGCAAACAGGCTGAAGCTCTCCGAGTGGGCATCCCCAGGAGAACCTTCCCCCCCCCCAAGGAGTCAGCTGGGAGCAGAGCACCGTAGCCTCGACACCATTCAGCCACACGTGCCCCACCGCAAAAGCGGCCGGCGTACGAGGCCGAGCACCGGCAGAGACCACCGCTCGGGCCCACCTCGGACCGAACACGCCTGGAGTAAGATCAGATTTGTTCCCCGCCAGGCGGACCGGTACAGAACCTCCTCAACGAACCGGGACACCAAACAGAAGCGTACCCGATGAACCAGGACCGCTTCTAAACTTTAGACGATCACCCACCCAGGCGGTACGGGAAATGATCTTTTCACGTCCAGACTTTGTTTGTAGCACGGTACAAAAAGCTGGTGACTTTGTTTTAGACACAAATCATGTTCTTTCTACTGTGAGTGATATAAAGTCAAATATGTTGTTACACATAAGCACGAATAAAGCTAAAAAAACAGTCACTCTCTGTTTTCTTGACTCACAAAAAAACAAAACAACAACAAACAATAAAATCGGCAGAACGGGTCCCTCTGTCCTGCCAGTCGACATAAAGGGAGGGGGCAATCTCCCCCTCCCTCTCTCACGGCTCACGGGGTGTTAGCCTAATCAATAAACCGTAGCAGGGTGTCTCGGTTCTGTCTACAACAGACAGGCCCAGAGACACCTACAAGCAGGCCCGACACTCCTCACAAAGATCGGTGAGGGGGGTCACGTGCTCCGGCCCCTGCTCCGTTGTAAACCATGGGGCGGACAATACACAAACCAAACAAACCCGTGACGCGTCCACGTTCCAGGGGACGCGCCGACAGAATCTGATGACCCACCTTCCTGGCCACCTATTCAACGGTTCCCAGTAAGGGACGGGGAGGGCACGGCAGAAGCCCGTAGGCTATCACCAAATTCACACATTCACAAAAGCAGTTGTGATGAAACTGTGGTGTGTGTAAACAAGCCAGGGCTGAATCAGACTCCACTTCCTTTTAATCGAAGAGGACTGAGCTCTCTTTCACAAACCAATATAAAGTCTGCTCAGCACAAAGGACCATCTCCACATTCTCATGCTGAAGCTTCCCCCTTATCCGTGATGGGCGACATGCAATGCTCAAGCAGTGATCTTGCAGCACGTGACTGCGCTCAATGTGCTGACTCAGTTCTGCTCTTAAACGACGTACCCCCACCGGGTGAAACACAGCCCACCTGTGGTTTGTCAGGCTCCAGAACCCTTTTAAGGCCGGAGACCAGTAAACCAGGGCCAACCAGGAAATGGGCTAGCACCAGGAGATCTGCTCAGTTACAAAACTTGCAACCCCTCCGATCCATGACCCCCAACAAAAAGAGGAAAAGCAGACGTTGGGTCCCGCTTTTGTCTAATAATGACAACAGATTGCCTCTGTCCCCAAACACTCTTGATCAGAGCAGTAGGGTGGTACATCTGTAGGAAGGTCCTCTCCCTAACGTGATTGACCTTCAAGGGGCCACAGGAATTAGGTCTCCTGAAGGAGAGCTGGTTCTACCACCTACTCCTCTTCAGGGACCCCCCACGTCACCAGAAGGAGCAGTCTCGCCACTCAGGCTGAGAGCTGTGGCAAATTTCAGTTTGGTGGTGGAAAGGGACAAGCTGGTGGCCTCAGGCCTGCCAGAAAATGTGGTAAATACCTTTCAAAATGCCCAAGCTGGGTCAACTCAGTCTCTTTACGCCTGGAAGTGGCGTATTTTTTAACCCTGGTGCTCAGAAAGAAATATTATTTCTTATTCATGTGACCTGGCTCAGCTCTTCACCTTTTTTCAGGACTTGCTGGAGAAAGGTTGTTCTTTTTCATCAATTAAGGTGTTCCTATCTGCAATTTCGGCCTGTCACAAAGGTTGGGGGCGCAGGACGCCTGGCGCGCAACCGCTCATAATAAGATTTATGAAGGGTGTGCTGAGAAAGAGACCCCCCAGCAGGATCTTGACCCCTGGATGGGATCTTAGTCTGGTCTTGGGGGCTCTCTGTGATCCCCCATTCGAACCACTGAGCGACATTAAGATAGACTTATTATCTTATAAGACCGCTCTTCTCCTGGCTCTTTGCTCGGTGAAACGTGTGGGTGACCTCAATGCCTTGTCCGTACACCCAATGTGTACCAGGTTCGCCCCTGACGGGTCAAAGGCCACCCTAAGGCCTAATGCCGCATATATCCCCAAGGTCTTGACTTTAAACCACAGAAGTCTGGACTTTGATCTCTCTTCTTTTCTACCTGCTCATGTCCTCACTCAGGAACAGGAAAGACTGAAGGTTCTCTGCCCCGTGAAAGCTTTAAGCGCTTACATGCAGAGAACAGCCGAATGGAGAAAAACAAATCAACTGTTTGTGTGCTTTGCAACACCTGCTACAGGAAAGGCCCTATCAAAGCAGCGCCTCTCACACTGGGTGACTGAGGCCATAAAAAGGGCGTACAGTAGCAAAGGTCAACAGGTGCCCTCTGGAGTGCGCGCTCACTCTACTCGGGGCTTGGCCACCTCGTGGTCACTGTTCAAGGGTGTACCAGTTGCAGACATTTGTGCTACTGCGAACTGGAGCTCATTAAACACTTTTGCAAAGCATTACAGTTTGGATGTTACTGCGTGTGATGTCACTCAGGCTGTCCTTTCTAACACATAGTAGAAAGCGACCTTGGGATGCCTTTTGAATAAAGGCGGACGTTCACACTAGCATGCATTTTACTGAGCATTTCAAGGGCGTGATTGAATTACGTTCCCATAGCATATGTTGCACCGAGAGACATGACTGAAAGGGAACTGAAAGTTATGCACCATAACTCATGTTCCCTGAAGGAAGGGAACGAGGTGCAACATATCTGGCCCTTTTCAATGCTGAAAGCTCGGTGAAGTGCATCTTGGAGATTGATGGATGGGCGTCAGTGGCTTAAGTACCCAGAGGGCGGGGCCTCTGGCGACGCTGACGCCCCTGCCGTAAAGGCGTGAATGTATTCCTTCAGTTAATCGCGCGGGGGTGCAATTCCCATAGCATATGTTGCACCTCGTTCCCTTCCTTCAGGGAACATGAGTTATGATGCATAACTTTCAGTTTTATAGCTTTTTGTTTATTTGTTATTATTTTTATTTGCATCAGTATGTATTGCTGTACAATATTTGTACTGAATATATTCACATTCCAGTTTTATAGTTCCTCATACTGTATATCATTTGAAAGACATTTTAGTTTTATTTTTACAGCACATTTCTACAGGTTTTGATATGCATTACAAAGTAGTCCTTCCTTTTTTTCTTCCCTGTGTACATTAGTTGTATTGAATTCCTGCTTGTTCAGGCAAATATGTAAATTTAATGCAGACACAATTAATGACCTGAACACAAAAATTCAATAATGTGAAGTGCAGAATGTACACCAAGGAAAGTAAGTTCTGATGAGACTATGTTTGCAGGATTTATGCAGACTGTCCACAACTTTTATGCATCCTATAGGAAATGAGTTTTCTTTTTATTTTAACTAGGCTTCTACAGTATGTGGAGGATGTTTGCTGTGCACATTCACTCATCTTCCTCTTTAATACATTAGCCGACAGGCAGAACGGCTGCTGTAAGTCATGTTACTGTCCACTTAGTCAATATTACAGTGTGTGTCAGAAAGAATAAAGGTCCAATAAATACATTTTAAAAATCCACATAAATAACTTTAAAACCGTTACTTGGAAAGCAGGTGTATTACACTTAATTTTGATCTTTTTTTAATCAACAAATACAGTAGTCTATGATTTAAATAATCACACAGCCATGATCCCTCCTGTCTTTTAGCTCTTTTCATATTAGCCAATAGACAGGAATTGTAGTTTCTCAACACACTAAAAACATTTATCTCAATAAATTTCATTGTACATGTTTTACCAATATTCCCAAAGACAAAATTACAAAAATCTAATTAATCTTTCAGTAATCAGTCTTTGAGCAATGTTTGTTTCACCCTTTTTTTTCTCTTGGTTTGTAGATAAGATAAGATAAGATAAGATAAGATAAGAAGATAGAACTTTACTAAGGTAATTTCATAAGAATGTAGCAAGGTATATAAGTATTTGTTATCTTCAACAGGATAAAAAAAATTTAAAAAAATGACACAATTAATAAAAGCTTTGTGCTCACAGAATTCTTTTTTCCATAATTATTATTTAATTGTATGTTATTTAAAATGTTTCATAAATAATTTGAATATTTATGTATTCTGTATTCTGAGTAATATGAAATAAATGAGCATTTGTGAAATATTTAATTGTACATGTAAGAATTAGCTGAAAGATGTACTGAGATAATTAAGCTTTTATATTTATTTGTTTTTTTATATATTATTTTGTATACATTAAATGTTATAAATATTTAAATTGTGTTGTTTTCCCTGAACCTGAAGGAACTGCCATCAGTCAATGCCAAAACTCTACCAACTCTAAACTAAAAGTGGACATACATGGAGGAGTGGTGGCATAGAGGCTAGAGACGGTGGGCCTGTGATTGGAAGATCAACGGTTCAAGCCCCGGTACCAACAACATAAAAAAATATGGGTGGAAAAGGGTGAAACACCCACACCTGCCTCCACCCTCATTTGCCCCACTCTGGAACCCTGAGAATGGCCCTTAACCCCCACCATCTGCTCCCGCAACAGGTCTCTCTTGAAAATGAGTTATTGTGGCTCAATGAGACTACCTGTATAAATAAAGGATAAATGAAAAAAAATGAAGGTGCTTCTCCCCTTTCCAATAAAGAAAAATATCCATGATTTTTGAACGCCTTCATTTGCACGTTCGAAAATGGAAAAACATTCAATTGCACCTGCAGCAGACAGGGAAATGTCATCATCTTGTCAAGCTAATGTTTACTTTTGGACATTTTATTCATATTTTAAATACCAGAGAGTTCATTTCTCATTTGAACTGTCTACTTTTAAAATAAATGGGAAAGTCGTCTTATCAAAATGCTATTTAGAATTCAATTTTGAACTTACTGTCAGACACTAAATGCCTTTTTGGTGTGTTCAAAAGACATTTTTGTGAAAAACCAGACAAACCCTCATGTTATGAGCATGTCAGTGATTCTATGACAACAGCAATGATATCATTTCATCTCAGGTATTTCAAACTCCTGTCACTTGTGTGCTTGAATGCATGTTATAATAATAATAATAATGTCTATTCCTGTCATCTGCGTATGTTCCCATACACAGACGAAATTCGTCTCTGCATTTAACCCAACCACCTACCAGGTGGTGCAGTGAGCAGCCCGAAAGCGCCCGGGGAGCTGGAGAAATAGGTGTGCACTCATAGACACCCCAAGCTGGGTAGTGACCGGGGCGCGAACCCGCGACCTTCGGATCCGTAGTCAAAAGCCCTGCCACTAGACCATCTTGGCTCCCACAGTCTAATGAGTTCCTGGGAAAATAATCCTTGGTGCTACACTAATATATCTACAAACTCTTTCTATTTTGCCCCTTTTATTCCTTTTTCCAATTATCAACACGTGTAGTTGTTTCTATAAATCCATATTTTGTATAAAGTGGCAAAGTGCTTGCCTATATAAATAAAATAAATAAATAAACTGCAGAATTCATTAATTTTAACTAATTTAGCAATTCTTAAAAGGATCCGAATTAAGAAATTATTATTTACCAATGACATTTTTAATTACAGTAAAAATGCAAAAGAGAGCACAGTGGACAGCTCATTCACTAATTGTAAATTCAATAGTTTGATCCTGCGTCAACGTGTTTGTGGACATTTTTTATTCGATTAACTGCCTCCAATGTGTTCCTGACTCGCATGTCACTTTTGATAAAAGCCTCTGAAAAATAAATAAAATTAATATATTGTCTGTAAGTATGATAGAGTCTGCTGTTGCCAGTACTCATTTCCTCCCATTTAGCACCTCAGCCACTTCCACACCTTCCACCATCCATTGTCCCTCATGTCTATTATTATGCACTGTGTCATGCACCAGCACCTCCACTTAGCTAATGGGGAATAATTACATCAAAAGAAAAAAATGCATGCAGGTAAAACACACCACTTAACACAGTAACATGGAAAATATTTGTTTTACAGCCAATTGTCATCATTTTGTCCGTCCCTGCCATCCTGCATATGGAATTTAATGTTGCGACTTTAGACCTATTCGTCAGTATCTGCCAGCTGTCTCCACTAAACATTCAGCAGTAACACATTTGCTTAAGAGCTGAAGCAGAATGTGCTAACTGCTGTGAAAATGAATGCAAACAATTCTCCGGTTGTAATGCATCTCGGTGGCTGCTCCCTAAAAGACCTCCTAAATGATGGAGCCTTTTAGTGAAATCAGATTTAGTCCTAATTGGATGACAGGCGGAGTGTGGACTCCCTCAGGACAGTGATGCACATACACAAGAGCGATAAAATAACAAGGGCTTCAACATACACCAGAAAACAGTAAACAGTGCCTGAGTGAAGCCTGAAATCTTTGTTTTGTCCTTCTGGTATTGAGATGTTGATACAGCATCGGTAAGTTATGAGGACAGCGCTTGAGATGATGAAACAGCAGGTGTGCTTCAGTCTGCATAGGTATGAGTTTATGACGCAAGTCTTTTCATAAGGCCTAATCTAATGCCCCTTTTCCACCGGTCGGCTCGGGTCGGATGTTACGTCATATGTGCGTCGCAGAGACCCCCTTTCATCCTTTCCCACCGGATATTCCGTGCTGCTCCGCGCCAGATTTCCTGAGATTTTTGGGCTGGTTTCAGAGGGGTGCCGAGGCGAGCTCACCCGCTCCGGAAGTAGGAAGGAGGAGACTCGAGCAGTTTTCACGGAAGCGAGGGAAGTGATCACGGCAGGACTTTACATGAATAACACGGTAAAAACAATTAAAAAAAAAAAAATTATAGCAAAGATGGGTCTTCAGCTGAACGTGTCCTTAATAAAATCACGTATTGCTCAAAACTGCAGGATTTTAAAAAGCAGGTTCGCCACGAGCAACACGCGGCGCGCGGGCGGCTTTGTGTCTTTAAATGTAGCTCAATGAACAGATATAAAATATATTTCATAGCTGACTTTATAGTACGAGGGTTCCTGAGCTCAACCACGCTTTAATATTGTCACGTAGTGGTCAAATATGCTGCATTTAAAGTAGTTTCGCTTTGACTTCTTCCAAAACTGTGCTTGCACAACGAAAATAAATTATAAAAATTCGAATTTTATTTCAAATAACTCCAACAGGATACATTTAGTATATGAACATGTTGTGATCACACTATATTTTTTTGAAAAATATCAGCTATGTGGTTTTTGATAGAATTGATAATATGTGATACAAAGTACAAGGGAGAAAATTAATGGAGGTAGCTTGACACATTTATGTCTATAACACATTGAATTTTATTTCAAATAACTCCAACAGGATACATTTAGTATATGAACATGTTGTGATCACACTATATTTTTTTGAAAAATATCAGCTATGTGGTTTTTGATAGAATTGATAATATGTGATACAAAGTACAAGGGAGAAAATTAATGGAGGTAGCTTGACACATTTATGTCTATAACACATTGAATTTTATTTCAAATAACTCCAACAGGATACATTTAGTATATGAACATGTTGTGATCACACTGTGTTGTTTAAAAAAAAAAAACAGTTTCTGGACTAAATTAATCACATTTTTCTTTTACAGTCAACAGAAGAAAATCACCAGAATTCAACAACCTGTGTCATCTTCTGGAGGAAGACGTGAGACACCAGATGGAAATTTGTTACTTCTGTTTGTCACTTCAAACTTTTCCTATTAAACGTTATATTTTCTTAAGTGGTGTCCTCGAACATTCAATTTCCTAAACTTATTTTATAATGTGAAGTGTGTATTGTGTTTAAATCCATACTGGAAGTTAAGAGAACTTTCCATTTGCATTTGACCTTTAAAGAATCATAAGATAAAGATTATTAGAATCTGCTCAACTGTTATTACGTTATAAATTATTTGGTTCTAGGATGAAGTCATACAAAAAAAGTCAAAAATTAAAAGTGGCCAAAGTCCTTTGGACAGTTTAAAGTTAAAGAATTCACAGACCATCCATCTACCATCTACCACCCAGCAGCAACTTTACCAGGGAAACTCTGGCAGTTTCAAAGATCACAGTGTGATGTTTTAAATCAACTTTATTTATAAAGCACATTTTAAAAACCACAGGGTCAACCAAAGTGCTGTACAATAACATAAAAGACAAGTTAATTAAAAACTATAAAAAGCATACAAAAATAAATACATATACCAGTCTTACTGCAGGTGTGTTAACATGCCATAAAAGATAAGATCACGTGTTAAAAGCCAAGGAATAAATGTGTGTTTTTAAATAAGATTTAAAAAGTTTTGAGGACTGTCAGCAGCAACTGCTCAGCTGATCTGAGAACGGGGAGGGCAGGAAGGTTGAAGCAGCTCAGACAAATATGGTTTTGCAACTTTATCAAGCACCTTGTGCATAACTAAATAATAAAATATGCTTTAATACATCTTTATTGTAAAAATACTAAATTGGAAAATACATGGGTTTAAAGAAGGCAACAAGGTAGGATTATGAATTGGGTTTAAAGATTACAGCTCATGAGGTACTCATTATAGCATGACATCTCTTTCACAACATTCTGTCAAAGCCTTTATTGTGTTCTTCTTCTAGTGGTGGCTAGTACTGTAGTAAATAGCTTGAGGGAACACTACTGCCACCATGTGGTAAGACGAGTAGGATTCTGGACCCCGCCCACAGAAGGGGTACAAAAAAGCTGTGGAAACAGATAGATGTGACCCGACCCGAACTGAGCCGATCCGACCCGAGCCGACCCGAGCCGAGCGGTGGAAAAGAGCAGGACCCAAACAAAGGTACAAAGTAGACAAAACTCAAGATCAAAGAAGAAAATAAAGCTTTGGGTGTTTTATTTAAAAAAAAAAAAAACTAAACATTGAAGGCCTAACATACTTTGTATCTTCCATTGTCTTTCATATCAGAGTTTTAAACTAATATCATCTTCTGTTGAGAAATGACAAAGTTGTACTGTATTTGTTTTGGTCAAACATTTAAAACAACAGTACGTGCAATCAATGTTTCTATATTTTGGTGGGTAATCGTTTGTGATCTGTTAGCACATAAAGTATAGATTGCAAATGACAGTCAGCTACTGCCAGAATTAATTGTAGCTCAGTCTTTACAAAATTACTCCATGTATAGTAGTTATTCATGTGGAGATTAAGACCGATTAGCTGTATTTTGAGTCAGGTTGACTTCAACAATTGTACATACAACACCTATTTTCAGTCAGTTTCATTGAAATCTCTCCAGTTATTTAGGACTTAGTTTCCCAACAGACAAACAAGGTTGACTCCAAAACTTTATTCAACTGTTTTAAGGAAGAGTCTTGCTCCTATTCCTACTCCTACTCCGCTCCTGTTTCCTGGAATGTCTTGCAAAAAGATCTGAAGCTCTCGAACTTGATCTCGCTAAGTGGCTTTAAACATCTGTTAAGTTCCTGGCAAAAAACAATGCAATTCAATTCAGTGCATTTATATAGTGCTATATCACAACAAAGTTGTCTCAGAGCACTTTACAGGAATATGCAGTTCTCGACCTAAGGAAGCCAGCAGACAAGTTGAATTTTCATTTTTTGCAGTCTCCAGTCCTGAGCAAGCAAAAATTCCCTTTTAAAATGAAGAAACCTCCACCAGAACCAGGCTCAGGATGGGAGGCCATCTGCTTTGACCGGCTGGTCTGAGAGGATAGGAGAGGCAAACAAACACACAATGGTAGGTCAGATATAGGTCCAGGTGTACCTGAAAGACAAAAAAAAAAAACATGTTAAGGATAGAAAAAAAATTGCAAATACAAAACAGGTTGAGCAGAGTGAGTAAAGACATTAGTAGAGTAAAAAAAAGTGTGATCAGTTTGTCCTCCAGCAGTCTACGCCTATAGCAGCATAACTAAGGGACAGCTCAGGAAACCCAAGTTGACCCTAAACTATAGGGTTTAACAAAAAAGAAAGTCTTAAGCCCAGTCTTAAAACTGGACAATTTGTCAGCCTCACAGACAGAAACTGGAAGTTGGTTCCACAAGAGAGGAGCTGTATATAAACGTACAAAACTATAACTGATAACTGAAAGCTCTGCCTCCCGTCATGTTTTTGGAAACTCTAGGAACCCCGAGTAAACCTGCAGTCTGAAAGCAAAGTGCTCTGTTAGGAAAATATGGAACAGGTCTGTAATGTAAGATGGAGCTAGGTTGTTGAGAGCTTTGTAGGTTAGAAGTACTTTGTAAGATTTTGAATTAAATTATGGACTTGACATGGAGCCAGTGGAGAGAAGATAAAACTGGAGAGGTATGAGCTCTCCCAGTAACTCCAGTTAAGACTCTGGCAACAGCATTTTGGATTAACTGAAGACTTTTTAAAGAATTATTTGGACACCCAGCTAACAAACCATTGCAATAGTCCAGTCTAGACGTGACAAATACATGAACCAGTTTTTCTGCATAATTTTTAGATAAGATGTTTCTAATTTTAGCGACATTGCGCAGGTGGAAGAAGATTGTTCTAGTAATATTTTTAAGGTGGGGGATAAAAGACATGCAGACATGTTCCTGTTATTAGTTTTCTACACTGCCTTACAATCTAGCTGCTTTTTTGTTGTTGTTTTTTGGGTTGTTGTTTTTGCTATTTTTCATTTTAACCGTCCTTTTGGTTGTTATTTTGTTTTGATTTGTTGAAAAAAGAAAATAAATTTGAATGTGTATGCCTCTTTTGTGACTGTCTAATGTTGCCGTTGTTATTAATTGCTGTCATCACTCTTTGTCAAGAAATCAGGTCTCTCTTGCAAATGAGTCCCCAAGGCTCAATGGGATCAACCTGTCTAAATAAAGGTTGAACAAAAATGTTGCTCTCTGAGTATGTGTTGAGGATGATGCTAAGCTTCTATCACACCAATTTTAGTTTTGTGTTTGCTCAAGTTGGCTGTGCTAGCCTTCTTGAATAAGGTTGAGTCCAAAGTTATGGTAATCAGATGTAAATGTACATCCATCAAATATTTTCTGAAAAGTTTCAGTAAAGCATGTTCAGTGGTTTATGATATTTTGCTAACAGAGTTCCAACAGGTTAAAGCAAAGTTTTACTTGCAGGTCATACACAATCAGTTAGTATTAAACATATAAATATGGGATCAGTCTCAGCAACTACCATGTCAAATATTAGCTCAGTATATTTTAAATTGACAATTTTAACCATATTTGGCTAATTTCAATTAACTGTGGTGGCCATCTTGAAATGAGTTGGTTTTAAGGTAATTACTGTACACTGATTCTTTTTTCCACATTGCATTGCCACAGTGCGATCAATACAAACAAGACCCTTTATAAACGGACAAAGCTATCAAAATGCAGGAGTAAACAGGAAGACAGAGGAAGAGCAGAGGAAATGCCAGGGGTATACTTAATGGAAAGTTAATTACAGTACTGAGTAAGAGCAAGTGCGTTGAAAACAAATGACAGACAGATGTGGTGTAAAGGGTTGGGATGAGGGAACCAAAGACATCTGAAGGCTATGACCAAAATTATGTGAACCAAATATACCTAAACTATGCAAACTTACTTTGAAATAAGGGAAAAAAACAGAAAAC
>JBBPBX010009268.1:0-19238 GCA_038048925.1 Garcialebias charrua
GGGACGTTATATTATTTTTGGCTGACTCACTCTGTCCACCATTTGTTTGTACTTTTGTCTGTCTTTTGCTTTTTTCCTGACCCTGTGCCAGAAGACGGTGCACTCCGCACCTGGAGGGAGGAGTCGGGCAGTTTTTCAATAAAGCTTTTTTAATTTACCTTCTGCCTTCTTGTGTCTTGTGTCCCTTTAATGTGTTCGGCCTGAGCCAGCCGTAACATATTTTGGGGGCTCGTCCGGGATATTGAATCTTTTGAGTCCTTGTCTGGATTTTTGAGTCCTTGTCTGGATTTTTGAATCCTTTTTGAGTCCTTGTCTGGATTTTTGAGACATTGTCTGGATCTTTGAGTCCTTGTTTGGGCTGTTGTAATCCTTGTTGGGTTATTTAATTAAACCTGCTGTTGGTTTGACTCGTAGGTGGGTCCAGCGCTGTGCATGTTTGTGGAAGTCTGGTTTTGAGCAGACATTGAGTTGTTTGTGCTTAAAATATTGAGAGTGTAGTGAAGTCTTTTGAAGCCAAGTGTTTTTGGACCGCAGGTAATATAATTGCTCCTTTTTTACATTTGGTGTGTGTTGACAGCTGTGTACTGTAGTTTGCACTCTCTGGAGCTGACAGGACCAGCTCCTGGTTGCTGATTGAGCTGAAACACGCAGCTGTGTGTGTGTTTTTGGATTGTGCTGCGTTCAAATGCAGCTGGGATTTTTTTTTGCTGTTGTTTACAGTGAAAGTCTTTAGAAGAGGGGTACAGCTTAAAAGCTGTTTGTGTCCACATCATGGTGTTCAATTTAAAGAAATTTCTTGAACAGCCCACGTTTGATGTCTATACAAACTGCACGAGAGAGCAGATGTTGAGTATAGCAAACCATTTTAAAATCAACACTAGAGAATACGAACATGATGGTTGGTTTGAGGGTGGACTGCTGACTGAATTAATTCAACTTGGAGTTGTTGTGATGCCTGATTATGGACATTCAAATGAAAATGAAGTTGCTTTAAGAAAAAAAGAGCTTAAAGAACAATTGAGGAAAGAAAAAGAGCTCATTTTACAGCAGCTCGAAACTGCCAAAAGGGAACTACAACTTAAACATCAAACTTTCTTAAAAGAACAGGAACTAGAACGACAAAGACTTTATGCTGCTCTTGAAGAGGAGAAACGTCTTCTGGACCAAGAGTTGCAGAGAGAATTGAGAAAGCTCCATACTGCACAAAGGGAAGATCACCATTTGTGTCCCACTGTGTGTCATCCAAAGGTGACACCAGAGCCTTTCATTCAAGAAGGTGTGCCTCTCTCACATCTACAGGAGATGGCGCCAGAAGAACATCGTCCAGAGGAGGAGAAAAATGAGGATGATGTCAACTTGGGTGACAGTTTCTTCTTTTTTCATGTAACTGAACTTGAAATTAAACATGAAAATGAATCTGACTTAATCCCAGTTAAAGATGGGGATCTTAAAAACTTTGATGAGCTGAAGGAACATTACATTGACCTGAGTGAATGTTTTTTATTTAGCTCTGAAGAAGAAGTCCCAGTGAGCTTAACTGAGGAGGATCCAGAAGAAACAATTCCACCCGTTTCATTGTTTTCTCTTTTAGCTCCTGCACAGAACTATGAAGGAGTTGTGAAAGATGATGTTGACTGGAGTGACAGTTTTTCATTGTTATTTAAAACTGAACAACTCTCATTTAAGTCAGAATGTGAAGAACATGAGGACCTGAAGATCTCAAAAGAGGTACAGACACACGTGACATGTTCTGTTTCTTTGTGTCCTGTTCCAGCCTCAGGAAACGATGAGCGAGTGTTTAAGGACAACGTGCAATTGACTGAAAGTGCAACAGAAAATGCATTTTTAATGTCTGGGAAATGTGAGGTGCTACAGCCTTACATTGAGCACATTGTACATGATTCTTTGTCTAACTGTCTCTGTGCTTTCAGAGTAACTGGAAACAGTGCTGTTGCAGCTGACATGGTGGAGCTGCCACGTGCAGAAAATGACAGTTTCCCTCTGGCTGTTATGAAGAGTATCCACTCTCCCACTGGCATCCTTGGTCATGATGTTGATGTTGGTTTGGTGTCTGTTAACAAAAATAAGTCTTACAGAGTAAGCCTAGACAAGCGTCGCCTGTTTGGCTTCAGAACATTTTAAGATAACATGATATTGATTATGTTAGCGGTTAGGCGGACTAGTTTTAATGATGTTTTTAGTCCGTTTGTCTGTTGTGACCGCTACATTGTTACTCTCTAGGGTCCTATTTATTTTGCATGTGCGGATGTGAGATGTTTTCACCTGACATCCACATCACCCCCATACAAAACACTGGTGGTGGAGGTGTTATGTATCCTGAGGAAGCTGCCCATGCTGACACCTACAGTTTTTTGTATATGTTGACTGCAGACAAGTTTGGTTGGTTAATTAGTCTGATTATGATCAGGCTTGTGTGTTCAGCCAGAAGGTCCTCCAGTGACACGCCTATATATACTTCAGAGTGAGAGTGCTTGAATGCGGTGTGTTGTGAGCTCAGAGTTTGGTTGCTTTGTTGCTGAGCTGTTTGAGTACTGTTTGGGTACTGTTTGGGTACTGTTTGGGTACTGTTTGGGTACTGTTTGGGTACTGTTTGGGTACTGTGTGGGGTGTTCTCCGCCCACCCCTGTCATGAAGTCTGATCTTCTGTTTAGAAGGTTGTTGGTGAGTAACTACAAGCTCATGTTTGGTCTTGACTGCTAGATGCACTTAAAGTGTGGCTACTAGCTCATGTTTGGTCTTGACTGCTAGTTGCATTTGTGTCAGCTCATTTGTTTGTGGAGTTTGACTGTGCTTGATGCACTTAGGAATGTTTGCTCATCTTTTGACTTTTGTTGTGCTTAGTGCACTGGGTAGCTGAAGGCTGCATTGATGACATTAGGATCCTGCTAATGATAATTGATATCAGGGAGGCTGACCTGTGTGGTTAGGTTAAGTTGGTTTAACCAGGAGGTTGTGTGGCTGGTCCAGAGGTGACCAGCTGTTTGGAGCTGTTTGGAGCTTGGAGCTGTTTGGAGCTTTTTGGAGCTTGGAGCTGTTTGGAGCTTTTTGTTTGTTTGCCTAATGACAGAGTGAGTTCGGTAGTCCAGTTATATCGTTTTTCTTTTACCCCTAGGGTCCCCTTTTGGTCAGGTAGTCCGTCTCCAGACAGGCTGCGACGGCCCTGTTTTATGGGTTGGGCCGACGCTGGGGACGTTATATTATTTTTGGCTGACTCACTCTGTCCACCATTTGTTTGTACTTTTGTCTGTCTTTTGCTTTTTTCCTGACCCTGTGCCAGAAGACGGTGCACTCCGCACCTGGAGGGAGGAGTCGGGCAGTTTTTCAATAAAGCTTTTTAATTTACCTTCTGCCTTCTTGTGTCTTGTGTCCCTTTAATGTGTTCGGCCTGAGCCAGCCGTAACATATTTTGGGGGCTCGTCCGGGATATTGAATCTTTTGAGTCCTTGTCTGGATTTTTGAGTCCTTGTCTGGATTTTTGAATCCTTTTTGAGTCCTTGTCTGGATTTTTGAGACATTGTCTGGATCTTTGAGTCCTTGTTTGGGCTGTTGTAATCCTTGTTGGGTTATTTAATTAAACCTGCTGTTGGTTTGACTCGTAGGTGGGTCCAGCGCTGTGCATGTTTGTGGAAGTCTGGTTTTGAGCAGACATTGAGTTGTTTGTGCTTAAAATATTGAGAGTGTAGTGAAGTCTTTTGAAGCCAAGTGTTTTTGGACCGCAGGTAATATAATTGCTCCTTTTTTACATTTGGTGTGTGTTGACAGCTGTGTACTGTAGTTTGCACTCTCTGGAGCTGACAGGACCAGCTCCTGGTTGCTGATTGAGCTGAAACACGCAGCTGTGTGTGTGTTTGGATTGTGCTGCGTTCAAATGCAGCTGGGATTTTTGCTGTTGTTTACAGTGAAAGTCTTTAGAAGAGGGGTACAGCTTAAAAGCTGTTTGTGTCCACATCATGGTGTTCAATTTAAAGAAATTTCTTGAACAGCCCACGTTTGATGTCTATATAAACTGCACGAGAGAGCAGATGTTGAGTATAGCAAACCATTTTAAAATCAACACTAGAGAATACGAACATGATGGTTGGTTTGAGGGTGGACTGCTGACTGAATTAATTCAACTTGGAGTTGTTGTGATGCCTGATTATGGACATTCAAATGAAAATGAAGTTGCTTTAAGAAAAAAAGAGCTTAAAGAACAATTGAGGAAAGAAAAAGAGCTCATTTTACAGCAGCTCGAAACTGCCAAAAGGGAACTACAACTTAAACATCAAACTTTCTTAAAAGAACAGGAACTAGAACGACAAAGACTTTATGCTGCTCTTGAAGAGGAGAAACGTCTTCTGGACCAAGAGTTGCAGAGAGAATTGAGAAAGCTCCATACTGCACAAAGGGAAGATCACCATTTGTGTCCCACTGTGTGTCATCCAAAGGTGACACCAGAGCCTTTCATTCAAGAAGGTGTGCCTCTCTCACATCTACAGGAGATGGCGCCAGAAGAACATCGTCCAGAGGAGGAGAAAAATGAGGATGATGTCAACTTGGGTGACAGTTTCTTCTTTTTTCATGTAACTGAACTTGAAATTAAACATGAAAATGAATCTGACTTAATCCCAGTTAAAGATGGGGATCTTAAAAACTTTGATGAGCTGAAGGAACATTACATTGACCTGAGTGAATGTTTTTTATTTAGCTCTGAAGAAGAAGTCCCAGTGAGCTTAACTGAGGAGGATCCAGAAGAAACAATTCCACCCGTTTCATTGTTTTCTCTTTTAGCTCCTGCACAGAACTATGAAGGAGTTGTGAAAGATGATGTTGACTGGAGTGACAGTTTTTCATTGTTATTTAAAACTGAACAACTCTCATTTAAGTCAGAATGTGAAGAACATGAGGACCTGAAGATCTCAAAAGAGGTACAGACACACGTGACATGTTCTGTTTCTTTGTGTCCTGTTCCAGCCTCAGGAAACGATGAGCGAGTGTTTAAGGACAACGTGCAATTGACTGAAAGTGCAACAGAAAATGCATTTTTAATGTCTGGGAAATGTGAGGTGCTGCAGCCTTACATTGAGCACATTGTACATGATTCTTTGTCTAACTGTCTCTGTGCTTTCAGAGTAACTGGAAACAGTGCTGTTGCAGCTGACATGGTGGAGCTGCCACGTGCAGAAAATGACAGTTTCCCTCTGGCTGTTATGAAGAGTATCCACTCTCCCACTGGCATCCTTGGTCATGATGTTGATGTTGGTTTGGTGTCTGTTAACAAAAATAAGTCTTACAGAGTAAGCCTAGACAAGCGTCGCCTGTTTGGCTTCAGAACATTTTAAGATAACATGATATTGATTATGTTAGCGGTTAGGCGGACTAGTTTTAATGATGTTTTTAGTCCGTTTGTCTGTTGTGACCGCTACATTGTTACTCTCTAGGGTCCTATTTATTTTGCATGTGCGGATGTGAGATGTTTTCACCTGACATCCACATCACCCCCATACAAAACACTGGTGGTGGAGGTGTTATGTATCCTGAGGAAGCTGCCCATGCTGACACCTACAGTTTTTTGTATATGTTGACTGCAGACAAGTTTGGTTGGTTAATTAGTCTGATTATGATCAGGCTTGTGTGTTCAGCCAGAAGGTCCTCCAGTGACACGCCTATATATACTTCAGAGTGAGAGTGCTTGAATGCGGTGTGTTGTGAGCTCAGAGTTTGGTTGCTTTGTTGCTGAGCTGTTTGAGTACTGTTTGGGTACTGTTTGGGTACTGTTTGGGTACTGTTTGGGTACTGTTTGGGTACTGTGTGGGGTGTTCTCCGCCCACCCCTGTCATGAAGTCTGATCTTCTGTTTAGAAGGTTGTTGGTGAGTAACTACAAGCTCATGTTTGGTCTTGACTGCTAGATGCACTTAAAGTGTGGCTACTAGCTCATGTTTGGTCTTGACTGCTAGTTGCATTTGTGTCAGCTCATTTGTTTGTGGAGTTTGACTGTGCTTGATGCACTTAGGAATGTTTGCTCATCTTTTGACTTTTGTTGTGCTTAGTGCACTGGGTAGCTGAAGGCTGCATTGATGACATTAGGATCCTGCTAATGATAATTGATATCAGGGAGGCTGACCTGTGTGGTTAGGTTAAGTTGGTTTAACCAGGAGGTTGTGTGGCTGGTCCAGAGGTGACCAGCTGTTTGGAGCTTTTTGGAGCTTGGAGCTGTTTGGAGCTTTTTGGAGCTTGGAGCTGTTTGGAGCTTTTTGTTTGTTTGCCTAATGACAGAGTGAGATCGGTAGTCCAGTTATATCGTTTTTTCTTTTACCCCTAGGGTCCCCTTTTGGTCAGGTAGTCCGTCTCCAGACAGGCTGCGACGGCCCTGTTTTATGGGTTGGGCCGACGCTGGGGACGTTATATTATTTTTGGCTGACTCACTCTGTCCACCATTTGTTTGTACTTTTGTCTGTCTTTTGCTTTTTTCCTGACCCTGTGCCAGAAGACGGTGCACTCCGCACCTGGAGGGAGGAGTCGGGCAGTTTTTCAATAAAGCTTTTTTAATTTACCTTCTGCCTTCTTGTGTCTTGTGTCCCTTTAATGTGTTCGGCCTGAGCCAGCCGTAACAGCTCTTTGGCCGAAACGTTCATGGCACGGACCGCTAGGCCTTGAGCCCAGTAACATTTCTCGAGCTGCGAGGCTGAGATGCGGCAGGCCTTGCTGGGCAGAGTTGGCCTGGAGCCCGATTTTTTTGGGTGCTAAGTGGGCAGCCAGCATGTCCTCCATCTGTGGGATGTTGGCCATTCCTTCAGCCTCTATGCCAGCAACGTCGAGGAACTGGGAGAGAGGCAAAGTCATTGGAGCCCTGGGTTCATCCCAGGTGCGAGTCAGCTCCGTATGGGAGTCGGGAAAAATCAGCATCCTGTGCCTCATGGCCGACTGCTGCTTGGCGAAGAAGTAGTTCCCTGCTAACCTCGTTACCTGTTGAGAGGGAGATTCTGGCCAGTTGATCCGCAGCGTGCCCGCCGCTCTGCGACATAGCTCAAACAGAGCGGGGACAGAGACATCAGTCTCTGGATGGGCTATCGTTGGGTTCTGGGAGAAGTCCTCGTCTTCTCCTACATCCTCATTTTCAGCTTCGTCATCCGTTATCTCGCCCGAGGTTGTTAGCGAGAGCTCGTCTGCGCGTAACAAGACCCTCATGTCGAACTCGGCGGTGGAGTCCACCACGGGGCCACCAATTCCATGCTGTCCCCCCAGTCAGTGTGGCCGCTGTCCTCCAGCTCGATGACTTCAAGCTCCACGGTAGGAGTGAGCGCCTTGGTGAGGTCCAGTTCTTGCGCTGCCGTGGAGCCGCCCATGGCTTTGACCACGATTTCCATGCGTCGCTGTCTCACGCATCTGGCTGCAGTGAGCGTAGGACTCGGGGGATTCCAGCGTTGTCTTAGCGTGCAACATCCCTAGGCAAACTGGACAGGCTTCGTGGGTGTCCGCCGCCGAAAGGGAGTAGCCGCAACCGTTGGGGCAGGCTCTGGAGCTGGGGTTCGTTGGCCTGCTGGTCTTCTTTGAATTTTTTGACCTTCTCTTTCCCTTCTCGGGAGCCATGGCTGAGGAGGGTTGTAGCTCGTTAGCTGTCTGCTAACGCGATCCAAAGACGTCCTCTCGTCGAGCCGCTCTTGTCAGCTAACCTGCTAGCTTTGTTAGCTACAGGTAGCGTGTGATGCAGTTAGCGTCATAGAGCAAAGTTGCGAAGAGAGCAGAAGAAAAAAACGAGGTTAAATAAAATGGTACTGGGCTAGCTTTCGCTAACCCAGTTGTACGCAGGAAATTTCTCTGTAAAGCCCAGGGCAGGGAGCGAGCTCACCTCCAGTCGAGCGATGTAGTCACAGAGAGTCCCATGAAGTTCAGGTGAAAGCGAGGTGAAGGGCAAAAAGAGAATGAAGGTGGGGCGTCAGCCCCTTTTATGCAAAGAGGGCGGGGCCTCATTGCTGATGCTGATGCCTACCTGCCTTGTTCAAGGCGTGATTGTATTACTTCAGGTGAACCGCGCGGCGGCGCAATTCCCATAGTCATATGTTGCACCGAGTGTACTGACTGAAAAGGGAACTAACAATATTTAGGATCTGGGACTATAATCAAAAATAAGACTAGTTGTTAAAAACAAAAACTTTCAAGAAATGAATCAGAATGTGACTAAACAGGATCAGACGAGTGAAACATCCGAGACCGTCGCAGTTTAGACGACAACAAAACACAAACTCAGTTGTCGCTCGTTTGTTTTGAAGATAACTGCAGGTTGAAAATGAACATTTCATTTATCCAGACATTCCGCGTTCATTCCTTCCGATGACAAACGGATGTCTCCGTCAAACCACAGAGGTTCAGCTCCAGGAGGCAGTTTGCAGCTGGAACAAACCTCCTCTCTTCTGTGTCCAAGCTGCTCCCAGAGCAGGTTTGCAACGAGTTGAGAATAAAGAGCGGAGCGTTAACAAGCGGGTTGGTTCGACTCAGGCACAGAGACGCAGAGCGGATGAACGCAGGGATGTAGGACTCCCGGGAGTCAAATTTAATTACTCCATCGCAACAAAACAACAAACAATAAGGAAGCTTTGAAGTAAACAGATTGGGAACAGTTCTGACAGGTTAACAAACAGAACACAATCTGATTCTTTCCAGACTATCATTTCTTTTCTGCATGTTGAACAAAACAATTTAAACTTCTATTGGGTACAAAGATGGACAGGTCGTGATAATGAAAGCTGTTTTTAATTAGAGTTGATACATTGCACCGTTATACCAACAGAGGTAAACCAAGTAAACTAACAAAGGTAAAGAGGAGTGGTAATAAACCCATGTAGAAAACAGAGGAGGGAGCAGCAAACAAAGTGGTAAATTACAGAAAGAGACAAAAGAAGCACACGGGCTAACAGGGTGACAGGTAACAAAATGCTACATGAGACAAAACAATAATAAATTACAGACTTTAATGAGCATCTCCTTAGTTTCTAGTATTTTCAAATGTGAATAGCTTTGTGTGATTTATGATATTTTATAAACTATTACAAACCAATGTAGAGCTAAAGAACACTGTCAAAATACACAGAGAGCACGTCTTCCTGTCAGACAGTGTAATGTGTGCGCTGTCACTTTTATCATGCCTGTAGGTTTTACAGTTACGTGTATTGCAATGGTTTATTATCTGTGTCCAAATACTGAAGTTTTCAGTTGATCCAAAATGCTGCTGCCAGAGTCTGTCTGTGAAACTGCTTCTGAGCCTCTCTGGCATATTTTCCAAACCATAATTATGGTTTTATTTGGTCAGTTGGTCCCTCAACACAATTTGATAACATTTCTTCAAAGTGAAGACAGGCTGTAGGCGAGCCGATCTGCCCTGTTGGCACACACGCAATTGGATATCCCATCGACTTGAAGACTTGATATCTCTGCTGTCATCTGTGGATTTTAAGGACGAATAACTGGTTCCTGCTTTTTGGATTCAGCTGGTTGCTGGTTTTATCTACAATCAAGGAAGTCGTCTGCAGCAAATTGAGACCCGATCATGCTGCTTGCCTTTGTAATGGCAAAATAGTTAGTTCGTGCCCTTGTACCCAGACTCAATTGCCTTTGGCAGAATGGATCAGATCTCGGGGATTTTTACTCAGGCACGTTTCCATCAGTGTTGCCACGTAACTTGGACATTTCTGAACCGTTTTGGACCAACACTGACTCAATGTAGATGTCATTATTTTCTGCCTGTACCCAAAACAACTGTGTGTTATCTGAATCTGGCTCCCCCGGCTGACCTTGAAGGCCACCTTATCTGAAACAAGCCTGGAGGACATGTAATCTGACGCTCAACTCCGCCCATCAGGGAATTCACTGTCAACCAGAGTGAACCAGCTGAATAAACATTCTGTCGTCATTTAGGGACTCTTGAATTCTCAGTGCTGACCTTGGCCGTTCCCCAACATCCCTTGAGAATGTTTACAGATTTCATCTGAGGGAGCTGGCTGATTATTCCATCCTCATCAGATCTCTTACAGTGCCGTCGAGAGCGTCTATGGACATTGCTCACTGTTCTCAGTGGCCCCCCACGGAATGTCTACGTCACTATGTGCTTGTTTGTGCAAGGTGTTTTTTTAATACGGGTAGTCCCCGACTTATGATGAAGTTCCGTTGCCGTCGTAACTCGAATTTCGACGTAACTTGAAACATACATCCAAACTGCACCTTATACGTACAGTACTGTATTTTACCAAGCACTAAGCCTATCCTAACACAGTACCCTACATAATTATAAAAAAACACATACATTTCAGAGCCATAATGAAGGGGAAAAAGAGTTAATTTCCTACTCTGGACTGCTGGTGAAGCCATTTCCTCGTTCCTCCCTCCCTCCACCGGATTCTCCATTTGTTTACGGTTAAAACCGCCGTCCATAAAACAGCTACTTTTCCACAGCTGCTGCCTGTCCAGCTTGGTCCAACAAGTTTTGTTTTGTGAATGGTAAATGGTAAATGGAGCTTATTTATATAGCGCTTTCCAGCCCCCTGTGAGGAGCCCAAAAGCGCTTTACAATACCAGCCATCCACCCATTCATTCACACATTCATACACCGGTAGTGGTAGCCTGCCTAGCAAGGCGCCATCCAGACATATCGGGAGCAACTTGGGGTTAAGTGTCTTGCCCAGGGACACAACGACACATGGTGGGCGGACACGGGATTCGAACCTCCAACCTTCCGATCGGGGGTCGACTGCCATTACCACTGTGCCACGACCGCCCCATGTCCAGAGGACCAGACTTAGCTTTTTTAGAGAGTACAGGGCAAGCTGTAGCCTCCACAGCTACCGCAGCTAAACCGGAAACTGCGTAAATCGGCTTCAAAATTTAAAAAAATCTATTTTTAATTTTTTTTTTTTAATGGGAGGTGCATCGTAACCACGAAACGTCATAAGTCAAGGCCGTCGTAAGTCGAGGACTACCTGTATTAGATTTTTTTTTCCTCAGGCAAGAAGAAAGATTCTAATAGGAATATTTTTGCCTCCATTTCCTAATACATGTATGTCCAGCTTCATTACTTTTTGTTTGTCTAAGCAGATCTCACTTGTAAATGAGTTTTCTAGACTCAATATGATTTATCTGTCTAAATAAAGGTTGAATGAAAAAAAAAAAAATAACTGAAGTTAGTGGGAGAGATCATATCTCTCCAGTTTTAGCTTCTCTCAATTGGCTCCCTGTCACATCCAGAACGGAATTCAAAATCATGCTTCTAACCTACAAAGCTCTTTTATCATCAAGCTATAAAAATTATCAAAATTTTATCATGCCTGTATGTTTGCAGATAGGTGTATTAGTTACTGATTTGTGTGATACATATATTTGTGTTTCAGTTCCATGACGCTCTCTTGTGTCTCCATGTTTCCCTAAGCTCTCCTGCCTTTACGCACAAACCGCCCGTCCCTGTCCAGTTGGTCCGATGACAAACTACAGTAGTCCATGTCTTTATTACTACACGACTGGACTACTGTAACACACTCTATGCTGGGGTCAGTCAGGTCTCCATTTCCCGTCTCCAGCTCATCCAGAATGCTGCTGCTCGGCTATTAACTGGAAGTCGTAGGTTCGAGCACATTACACCAGTTTTGTCCTCCCTTCACTGGCTCCCTGTATGTATCAGAATTAATTTTAAAATTCTCCTGCTAACCTTTAAGTGCATTAATGGCCTTGCCCCTTATCTCTCTGATCGACTTCAACCATATGTTACTTCTCGGGCCCTGAGATCATCTGATCTGCTGCTTTTGGTTGTTCCAAAAACACAATTGAAGCTCAGAGGCAATCATGCTTTTTCAGTCGTGGGTCCCAAACTTTGGAACAACCTGCCCCCCAACATTAGACAGACCACTTCACTTCCTGTTTTTAAATCTCTGCTAAAAACTCACCTGTTTTCTCTGGGATTTCTCACAGTGTGAGTTGATTTTTTTTCTTTTACTCTGGGTTATTCTTTATTTTTAATAATAATATTTTTTTTCCATTAGATTAGCACTTTGACAGCTTCTGTTTTTAAAACGTGCTTTATAAATACAATTGACTTGAATTAAATTTGCTGCGCCTGCCTGTGTTGTGAACTTGCCCTCTCGTTAGGAGTTTAATTTCGTCCCCCATTACAACTTTATGAACAACCTCACCACTTGAACCTGTTCAGACACAAACTAAAGAATAACACACACACAAAAAAAACCATTGTGCTAATTCACTAAGGTAAAACTAAGTAAAGATAGTCCTCGACTTACAACGTAGATCTGTTCCTACGCGGCGTCGTAAACCGATTTTCGATGTAAGTCGGAATATACGTACATACTGCACCATATACATGTACAGTACTGTATTACCAAGCACATAGCCTATCCTAACACAGTACCCTACATAATTATCAAAAACACATAGGTTTGGGAGCCATAATGAAGGGAAAAAAGAGTTAATGGCCTACTAGGATGCGGTTGACGCCGTTCTCCTCGGTCCATCCGCCGTATTCCGTTCCCGACGTAAAACCGCGTTCACAGTACAGTACAGTATTCCTCCGCCGCTGCACTGCGTACAGTACAATAATTGTGCCACTGCACCGCGTAAATTACAATATTTTCCACCACTGCTTTACGTTTATGACGTAAAACCGGTCCATCCGCCGTATTCCGCATTCCATTTATGACGTAAAACCGCATTCACAGTACAGTGCAGTATTCCTCCGCCGCTACGTTTACAACGTAAAACCGGTCCATCCGCCATATTCCGCATTCCGTTTACGACGTAAAACTGCGTTCACAGTACAGTGCAGTATTCTTCCGCCGCTGCACCGCGTACAGCTCAATACTGTATTCTTCTGCCGCTGCGCCGCTGCGCCATGACATTTATGACGTAAAACTGCGTAACTCGAAATAAGGCTTTTCGTAGTAAATGGGAGAAGCGTCGTAACCACGAAACGTCATAACTTGAGACAGTCGTAACCCGAGGACTACCTGTAATTGTTAGGAAACATCATAATTCACCACATAAAATCAATCAATTTTCAAAAAAAATCAATTTTTCAATTCAAAATCTATTTTTCGATTCAGAAACGATTTTTCTATTAAAATGGTCATAAATTTAGTTTCAGTTTTGTAACTAACAAGCTGAAAAGAATAAACAACAATGTAAACAAATAGAACATTTATTTAAAACAATTATTTTAGGTTCCTTATTGCATCAATTTTTTGCATCGTTTGATATTTATACCAAAAATAGGAACAAATAATACAGGAATGCATTAAAATTATTTAAACAACTCAAAGTACTGAAGTTTTATGATTTGGTGGACTATAATATTTTGTTAGTAATGTATAGGGCTCATAAGAATACACTACCTTCAAATGTTCAAATGTGTTTTGTTAAGAGAGAAAGCTGCTACAAAAGGGAACTGAAATTTTTGCAAAGCCAAGGTATAGAACTAGTTTGAAGGGATGGTTTATTTCAATATGGAATGTGGAATGGTTTGGAATGTAAACTCTGTGATTATGTAAAAAAAAAGATCAAAACTAAATTGTTAACAAAATACTAAAACTTTCAGTTAAGTGTTTAGGGTAATGTTCTAGATATTTGTTGATTGTGAAAAGTTATTCTTTTTGCTCTGTTACTTATAGATAATTATTGTTTGAATTGATTGTTTGAACTTGTTTTGTTTTTGAAAAAAGGGGCAGATAAAATACGATTTCTTCTTCTTTCTGCCACCTTTCATTTTATGTATTCTTTCATATACTATGAGATACTGTATGGTTTTATTTTCTTTATCTTTTGGGTTTTAATGTAAATAAATAAATAAATAAATCGATTTTGGGGCTTTTAGAATCGATTCTGAATAGCCAGGACTAAGAATCTAGATTCTTTTTTTTAAAAATCAAATTTTTTCCTGCACCCCTAGTTTTTGATCAAACCTACAAACAAACATGGCGACAACTCGTCTGCATCGTTGGACCTTCTCATAAAAACGATTGTTGTTGCCGAGACGTAAACAATAAACGAGTCTTCAGCCAGATGTTCGGACTCAACCAGTCCGCAAGCAGATACGAGTGTGGCCAGAGGGGTCTTCAGAGGCACTCCAGGACTGTTTTGACACCACAGATTGGAGTATGTTCAAAGAAGCTGCTACCACAAACAACACCACATGTCTCCAGGAGTACTCAGACACTGTATGTTCATACATCACCAAGTGCATTGATGATGTAACCAACCTTAAAACCATCACTGTTCGGGCTAACCAGAAGCCATGGCTGACAGCTGAGGTTTACAGACTCCTGAGAGCCAGGAATGCTGCCTTCAAAGCGGGAGATCAGGTGGGCCTGAGGGCAGCCAGAAACAACCTGGACCGGGGCATCAGAAAGGCAAAGAAGCAGTATTCTGGGAAAATAGCTCACCGTTTCAAGGACAGCAGGGATACACGCAGTCTGTGGCAGGGAATACAGACCATCACAAACTACAAACCACCCCCCCAGACCTGTGACAGCTCAGCCTCTGCGCTGAATGAACTGAATGAGTTCTTTGCTCGGTTCGAGGCAAGTAACAGCACACCAGCACATAAACTCCCCCCCTCTCCTGATGGCCAGGTGCTGACGCTGTCCTCAGACAGCGTAAGGCGATCATTCATCAAGATTAACGCCCGGAAGGCCTCTGGTCCTGACAACATACCTGGTCGTGTGCTGAAGGACTGTGCAGGGGAACTCGCAGCGGTCTTCACGGACATCTTTAACATCTCACTGAGCCAGGCCATCGTCCCCACCTGTTTCAAAGCCACCACCATCATCCCTGTCCCAAAGAAGGCAACGCCCGCATGCCTCAATGACTATCGCCCAGTAGCACTCACCCCCATCCTGATGAAGTGCTTTGAACGGCTAGTCATGAAAAGCATCACATCTGTCCTCCCTGACTCCCTGGATCCCTTCCAATTTGCATACCGACCTAATCGCTCAACCGACGATGCCATCTCCTCTGCCCTTCACACAGCTCTCACACATCTGGACACGAAGGACTCCTATGTTAGAATGTTGTTCATCGACTTCAGCTCGGCATTTAACACCATCATCCCCCAACAGCTCATCCATAAACTGGACAGTCTGGGGCTGAACACCTCAATGTGTAACTGGCTGCTAGACTTCCTGACCGGGAGACCACAGACAGTACGGATCGGGAGTAACACATCTAGCACCATCACATTGAACACAGGGGCCCCACAAGGATGTGTGCTGAGCCCCCTTCTATTCACCCTGCTAACACATGACTGCACACCATCGTACAGCTCCAACCACTTCATCAAGTTTGCGGATGACACAACAGTGGTAGGTCTCATCAGCAACAACGATGAGACGGACTACAGGAACGAGGTGAGCCGCCTGGCCTTGTGGTGCGGACACAACAATCTCACTCTCAACGTGGAGAAGACAAAGGAGATTGTTGTGGACTTCAGGAAGAGGGATGCCCAACATCCTCCTCTGACCATCAACAGCACCGCAGTGGAGAGAGTGGACAGCACCAAGTTCCTGGGAGTGCACGTCTCAAAGGACCTGTCCTGGAGCAGGAACACTGCAGCACTGGCAAAGAAGGCTCACCAGCGTCTCTACTTTCTCCGCAAGCTGAAAAGGGCTGGAGCTTCAACCCCCATCATGAGCACCTTCTACAGAGGTGCCATAGAAAGTGTCCTGACCAGCTGCATCACTGTGTGGTTTGGTGCATGTACTGCATCCTGCCGCAAGAGCCTCCAGCGCATTGTGAGAGCAGCTGAGAAGATCGTGGGCACCTCCTTGCCCTCACTGCAGGACTTACACAGCAAACGCCTCACTCGGAAAGCCCACCGCATGGCAGGTGATCCCACACACCCACTACACAGCTGCTTCAGACTGCTGCCATCAGGAAGGAGACTGAGGAGTCTCCAGGCTCGAACCAGCAGACTGAGAGACAGCTCTGTTCATCAGGCAGTCAGAATGCTAAACACTCTGCCTGCTCTGCCTCCCCTCCCATTTGAACTGCCTTAACACTAAAACTTTCTCACATACTATCACTCAACACAAAGTTTTTAACACTAGACTCTGTGTCACCAAACGGGTTTTCACTAAACTCTCGGTCATGTGCTCATACAGTTTGCACTACTTCTCATACTTGCACTAATGTCTGTATTACATCACTGCCTATAATCATAATACTGTTTACATTCTCTGTTTACATTTATTAATACTGTTTACTTTTATTACTACTGCTTACATGTAATTACTACTGTTTACATTTATTTACACTACTCTAATATCTACACCACTGCTGGTACATATACAGTGTGCTCTGAACGGTCTTATTTAGGGATGCCCAATGTGCCTTACTGCATATGCCACTTTTTGCCTCTACAACAACATCAACTACTACCTCATACATATACTGTGTACATTGACTCATACGCTGCTTTGCCACTTTGCAAATGTCAATGCTAGAAACCTTTAGTTTATTTTAGTTATACTTTTTATACTCTTTTTTTATACCACTATGCAAAAAAAACTCAGGACAGTGTTAGTTTTACTATTTTTATGCTTATGTCTATTATTATATGTTTCAGTGTTTCAATGTTTAGATGTTTACTGTTGCACCGAGGGACTGAGAGAAACGCAATTTCGGTCCTGTGTATGTCCTGCACTGTACATATTGCAGATCTGACAATAAAGTTGACTTTGACTTTGACTTTGACTTTGATAAGGACAGGTCTGTTCCGCCCCACAGTCAGCAGCCAATTATAACGGTGTCTTGTAGTCCTCTGAGACTTGGATGAATTATTTTTGCCCCTTCAGGTTGTTTTAAGAGACCCGTCAAGTTCAAATTCGCACTAACACAGTTGTTACTTTGAGGGCAAATGCAATCGTGTTTTTGCAGCGCAGTTTTCCTTTCAGTCATGTTTCAGGACCACGGTCAGCTTCAGAGCCTCGTTTCAGCACCACGGAGAGCGACTCCGAGCTGAAGTCTTTATTTACCTCCTCCAGGCTGTCGGCTCTGCTCTGTTTGTTTTCTCCATCAACGTAGAAAGATTTAGGGGACTGCAGAGGAACCAGACCGCCATCCTTTATGTTTTTCTGCTGGTGGAAGGTGGACATATCGCTCTGGGAGTACAAAACAAGATGAGAAAAGACCTCAACATCCAGCAGTAACTTATTTAGAAATTTGTTCCCGGGCCCGGCTGCAGTGTTAGAGCAATCTGAGGTTGATGGAAACAGAGCAGCAGCATATAGAGCTGGAACAACCACGCAGACAATAATTTCCCCGGAGAGAGGTGTTACCGGCTGCTTTCCCTGAACCAGATTATGTGTGTGTGTGTGCGAGTGTGTTTAAAATACCAGCTGTCTTCAAAATAAAACACACAAACTAATGCAGGCTAAAGCTATAACAATATGACTGATATCTGAAGAAAGAGCCCACTCTGTACTGAACCATGATGATTTATAGTGTCACACACAAAGAGCTGCTTGTTCTGATAATACAGCTGAAAGTTTAAATCTTTTAATGACTTATCATATTTTATCATATCCCGTTTTCCTGTTGGGTTTACTAAATGCTAATTAAAGCCTTACTGTGCTAAATTTCCCACTTCTGTAACAACAGCAACAAATCATTACAAAGTTGACAGGACAGTTGATTTTGTTCTTTACACACAGTCTTTATCTTTTCCAACGCCTTCTGGACCTTCTGTTATTAGACAGTTAAATATGTTTTTTTTAAATATATATTCTTATTAAGTGTATCCCGGTCCGGGGCCTTTCTGGGTGGAGTTTGCATGTTCTCCCCGTGCATGCGTGGGTTTCCTCCGGGTACTCCGGTTTCCTCCCACAGACCAAAAAACATGCTTGTTAGGCTGATTGGTGACTCTAAATTGACCCTAGGTGTGAGTGTGAGAGTGGATGGTTGTTTGGTGTGAGTGAGACAGGTCCCTCTTGTAAATGAGTCCCCGTGACTCAATGAGGCTAGCCTGTATAAATAAAGGTTGAATGAATGAATGAATTAATTAATGTTCAACTAATCCTTTACTGACTTTTTGTAAATGTAGCAAAACAAAATGCATAAATAAAAAAGGCAACAGTAAAAATGACGAGTGCTGAACTGAAAGGAAAAGAGCTAAAGCTAAAAGGTGTATAATGTTAGCTAAAAGCAAAACATAGAAATTGACTAGATTAAAGTACCAAATAGCAGCTAAAAGTAAAAAACAAATAATGCTACCAATAAGCTAAGGGTAGAAAAATGTTTCCTAGTAGCAAAAAAGCTAGTCAAAAGAGAGAAAATTAGCTAAATGTAGCCAAATGCTACAGAATAAACACCCAGCCTGAAGATGCAGGAGAACTACAGCTTAGGGCCGTACTACCCACCTACTCCAGTCATGTATTCTCCAACTTCCTCATCCTCTTCAGCAAAATTAACTATACAGTTGTCCCTCGCTACTTCACGGTTTTCAAAATAAGATTGGACATGACAATTGGCTGATGCCGCACGATTGGCATTGAATTTTTATTTAACATGAATAATTTAAAATTATTTAGCACCTGCTGCACCTTTTATACATCCCACAGCTGATGGAGAAGCTTCCGCCTGCAGCGGAGATGTGGGTGTGGCCAAGAGTGTACTGGGAGGCAGAGAGCTGAGATCATGAGATGCTGGGCTCTTACAGCATTTAGTTTAAAAACATTGTTGCAAGAGTGTGGGAAGGGTTTAAAATGCCTTTATGATGTGTGTGTGTGTGTGTGTGTGTCCTTGTTTATTTTACTTTGTGAGGCCGATTTTTCTGAGTTATACCAAATTGTGAGGACAACTGCTTCTTATGGGGCCCAAAGCCCGGGCCCCATAAGAAGAAGTCCCGTTGGTGGGTTAGGGGTTAGGTTTAGGACTAAGATGTGAATTGAGGATGTGTTAAGTTTAGGGTAAGGTGTGTATTGGTAATGGTTAGGTTTAGGGTAAAGGTCAGGGTTAGGCTATAGAAATGAATGAAAAATGAATGGAAGTCAATGCAATGGCCCCACAAAGATAGAAAAACAAACCTGTGTGTGTATATTATATAATATATATGTATAATAATGTATATATAATATATATGTATAATAATGTATAATTTATAATGTGTGTATATATATATATACACACATATATATATACACACATATATATATACACACATATATATACACATATATATATACACACATAT
>JBBPBX010009269.1:0-11156 GCA_038048925.1 Garcialebias charrua
TTTCATCCTTTTCCACCGGATATTCCGTGCTAAGCCGCGCGAGATTTCTTGAGATTTTCGGGCTGGTTTCAGAGGGGTACTGAGGCGAGCTCACCCGCTCTGGAAGGAGGGAGGAGGAGACTCGAGCAGTTTTCACGGAAGCGAGGGAAGTGATCACTGCAGGACTTTACATGAATAACACGGTAAAAACAATTATTATTTTTAAAATTTATAGCAAAGATGGGTCTTCAGCTGAACGTGTCCTTAATAAAATCACGTATTGCTCAAAACTGCAGGATTTTAAAAAGCAGGTTCGCCACGAGCAACACGCGGCGCGCGGGCGGCTTTATGTCTTTAAATGTAGCTCAATGAACAGATATAAAATATATTTCATAGCTGACTTTATAGTACGAGGGCTCCTGAGCTTAACCACGCTTTAATATTGTCACGTAGTGGTCAAATATGCTGCATTTAAAGTAGTGTTAACCTTTCCTGCTCAGTCTTTCATCCGTGGTCAAAAGACACAGGGGAGATCTTCCTCCAGGGCTGAAGTCTCTGCTTCAGGGTTAACTCCCTCACTTGCCTTGCACATAAACCACACGGTGGCTGCAGGTTAATCCTCTTGTTTTTAATAATAATTCTAGCCAACAGGTGCACAAACAGACTTTCTTACAGCCGCGTTTTTACTTTGCCGTTTACTTTTCTCCACACACACACACCGTCACGTCTTGCTCCTCTCAACACGTGCAGAACATGAGCACGTAGCGCCCTCTTCTGGCCGGCGGACGGCCGACACACATCTCACCCTCCCACACACACACACACCACTCACTGAGCCATTCATCACATGCAGTGGAGGCACTTTCTGCAACACTACCCCCACTCTGGATGGCAATTAAACAATAATTCCAATCCAGTCTCACAATGCATAAAACTGATACACAATCCCTATAGCTAATAAGAGATAACTGTGTCAATCATAATTACATGTAGAGGAGGTATAGCATCAAACCACATGTCCCAGTGATATAATTAGCTCATTTTAAGGTGTGTCAACTTGTGCAAAAAGTAAACTTTACATGCCATAGGGGAGGAAAGAAATTACTCAGCGGCATCTATGACGACCAGGCAGGAAACTAACTGAAATCTATCAGGTACAAAAACATACAGAAAAACACGGTCTTTAGATAAACCATTTGCTCTTCAGCCAAATTGACTTAGCAGTTTGAACAACTGAACAGTAATAAAGAAAACAGGCACTTGTGGCTTTGATGAACAGTTTTAGAGAACTTCGCAGGACACCTGAACAGCTGGAACCTTAAACTGAGTCCATTCTACTTGGAACTACCCATGTACCGTACCAGTCCGGTGCTCTGCGCCGACGCCTAGATCGTCGAACTGGTGGGCCCAAAGGAGGTGAATATCCCACCGCACCCCCACCATCCTCATGATTGACATGGGAAGGGGAGGATGGAACAAACACACCCGGATGGGAATCCGCTGCAGTTGAAGTAGGCAGCAGGGAACAACCAACGCCCCTGCTGGTTTCATCAGAGAACAAACCCTGCAGGTCCAGGTCACAGTCCGCCGAGTCCTCCTCCAAGGTTGGTGGTGGAACCTCGGTAGGTTCCCAGTGTTGACTCTGATCCAGGACCCATGTGTTGTCCAGGGGCTCCCGGCTGCGGTAGTGCTTTAGCTGGTCATGGTGGACGACTTTCACCTTGGACCTTGGGTTCTTTTGTATCCGATAAACTAGGTCATCCAGTTGGCCTAGGATGAAGAATGGTCCTTCATATGAGGGAAGGAACTTTTTGACTTTGTTCTTGACATGACGTGTCCCTTTAATGAGATACCACACAGGGTCTCCGACTTTATACTGTGTGTGGCAGCAGTTCTTGTCATACTGTCTCTTTGCACGTGTGACCGAGTCCCCCAGTGCTTCTCTAGCGATTTGGTGAGCCAGCTCCAACCGTTCCCTCATCTGTTGCACATACTCTGGAGCAGTGGGTTGGTTTTCTGGATCAGGAGGCAAACCTGCGACAAGGTCCACTGGTTCACTTACTTCTTGGCCCCACATCATAAAGTTTGGAGAGAAACCGGTAGCACTATGCTTGGTTGCCCTGTATGCCATAACAGCATAAGGAATCATCAGGTCCCAATCACAATGACTGTGTTCTGCTGTAGTAGCCAGGATCTTTTGGAGGGTGGCGTTGAAACTAGGGATGGGGCAGATCCGATCCAGTATCGGTATCGGTATCCGATACCAGAATAATTTAAGTATCGGATATCGGATCCAACCTGCCGATATTTCCGATCCAGCTTCAAAGAGCACTTGTGTTCCATCATATTCTGTGACTGCCGTCTTAACATTATGTGAGTTAAAACCAATGAAGACACTCACAACAGGAAACTCACAAACTTTAACAGTATAGTCTTTATAGTATAGAAAACATTCCAAAATACACATAACTTTATAGTCTCAGTACAAATATTTCATTATACAGATTCACATACCTGAACAGTATCGGATCGGAAAAGTATCGGTATCGGTCGATACCTAGTTCTTAAGTATCGGTATCGGATCGGAAGTGAGAAATGTGGATCGGTGCATCCCTAGTTGAAACGCTCGACCTGACCGTCCGACTGCGGCCTGAATGGTGTTGTGTGAGTCTTGTCTATCCCAAACAAACTACACATCCCTTGGAACACCTCAGACTCGAAATTGCGTCCCTGGTCACTGTGTAGCGCTTGAGGGATTCCATAGCGGCACACCCACTCACTAGCAACTATACCAGCAACAGTTACAGCTCGCTCATTTGGAATAGGAAATGCTTCAGTCCACTTTGTGAAATAGTCTTGTATCACAAGCACATAGCGGTTTCCACGTTCAGTCTCGTTCAGTGGCCCCATAATATCCAGTGCAATACGCTCCATAGGAGCTCCTACCTGGACTGTTCCCATAGGAGCTTGTGGTGTCTTCTGCGGTCGAGCCCTGGATGCACAGCTGATACAGGTTTTACACCAGAGGGCAACATCCTCCCTCATGTGGTACCAGTAGTATCGGGTCCTTAATCTGTTCAGGGTCCGCTCTACACCAAAATGTCCACCCACTGGCCCTTCGTGCATCTGCCTCAACACGTCAAGTTGTAGTTTACGTGGCAGTACAATTTGTGGGTAGAATTGGGTGTCATCGAGGCAATAGAATCGACGGACCAGAACTCCATCTCTGAAGTAGAGTCGTTTCCATTGAGTCCAGTATGTCTTAGTGGCTGGGCTGCATGGTGAAACAACAGACCATGGGGGGCGTTTATCACTGGCCTTCATCCAGCTACGTATGGGTGCAATGTCCACATCAGCATCCTGGGCCTGGCTCAGCTCCCCCATGGTCCAACCATGAAACAAGGAAGCTGTGTCAAGAGTCTTAGCCACGTATATTTTTTCAGTCAATTTCACAGTGCATCCATCAGTATGAGCATTCTGATGCGGTTTGTCTGTATCAGTGGAAGTGTTTTGGTCTAAAGTCTCTATATCTGATGTGAGGGTGTTTTGACTTACCCCCACTGGACAAACTGCTGTGGTGGGTGGTCTGTCCTCTACCCCCACTGGACAAACTGCTGTGGTGGGTGGTCTGTCCTCTACCCCCACTGGACAAACTGCGGCAGTGGGTGGTCGGTCCTCTACCCCCACTGAACTCAGCAACAGGGAGCTGGTGTCAGAGTTCAAATCACACTGGACAGCTTGATGGTTGATAGTTTTGGGTGATGTAGAAAAATTTGGCACTTTACATGGGCAGGACTGGCGGCAGGGTCTCCTGGAGAGGCTGTCAGCATTGGTGTGCTGTCGACCCGGGCGGTGGATAATCTCAAACTCATATTCAGCCAGCTTCTCAAGCCATCGAGCTAACTGTCCTTCTGGCTCTCTCATTTTGGTCAGCCAGCGCAGACTGCTGTGGTCCGTACGCACCTTGAACGGCCGGCCGAGGAGATACTGGCGAAAATGGGATGTGAAATCCACTATGGCCAGAAGTTCACGTCTTGTTGTGCAGTAGTTTTGTTCAGGCTTTGCCAACTTGCGACTGCCATAAGCCAACACTCGTTCCACACCCTCCTGCATCTGCGACAGTACAGCACCAATGCCGGTGTCACTCGCATCAGTGTCGAGTATCATTTCACCGCAGTCCAGGGGATAGCCAAGAATGGGGGCTGAGGTGAGACGACACTTTAACTCGTCGAAAGCAGCTTGGTGTTCAGCATGCCACTGGAAACGTGCATTTTTCATGGTTAGGTTATGAAGGGGTTCAGCAATAGATGCAAAGTCTTTTACAAATCGGCGATAGTATGAGGCCAGGCCGATGAAACGTCGAACCTCCTGGATGGACGATGGAGTGGGCCACATTTGGACCTTTTGGACCTTGCTGGGGTCCGTAGCTATACCCTGTTCAGACACTATGTGACCTAGGTAAACCACCTCGCGGCGGAAAAGGCAGCATTTGGCAGGTTTTAATTTCAGGTTAGCTTGTTGTAGTCTGTAAAACACCTGGTCAAGCCGCTGCAGCATTTCTGACACATTCCTCGCCAGCACGATGATGTCGTCCAGGTAGACCAGACAGGTCTCCCATTGCATGCCAGCTAAAACACGGTCCATCAGCCGCTGAAATGTCGCCGGGGCATTGCATAATCCAAACGGCATGACGTTCCACTCAAAGAGACCTGTCCTGGCGCAGAATGCAGCTGCTTTGCGTGCTCTCGGCGTCAGCTCCACCTGCCAGTAACCTGAAGTAAGGTCCAACGTGCTGAACCATCTGGCAGTAGACAGTGTATCCAGCGTGTCCTGGATACGGGGCAGAGGATACGCATCCGGTATGGTTCGCTCATTGAGAACCCTGTAATCGATGCAGAGCCGATAGGTCCCATCCTTCTTACGTACCATAACTATGGGTGAGGCCCAGCTGCTGTGGCTGCTTTGGGCGAGACCGTTCTGTAGGCTGTCATGTATCTGCTGGTTGGCGTATTGCTGCTTCTCTTTCGCCATCTTACGTGGAGGTTGTTTGATCGGGGCACCTGGACGAAGTACAATATCGTGCTGGACGAGGTTGGTTCGGCCCAGGTCAGTAGGCCCAGTAGAGAACACATGTCCATAAGTAGAAAACAAACGTTTAAGTTGGAGACATTCACCATCATTGAGGTCCCTAGAGCTCTGGGCATAGAGCTCTTCCAGGTGCAGAGGAACTACAGGGGAGCTGGCTGGTGAGTCTGCGGCCGGTGAGACATAGGAAGACTGCATGGCTTCAGCTGGCTGGAGGAGACCAGCCATGGATCCTTCTTTGATGGTCACAGCTTTGTTGCCAGGATTAAAGAGGCGAAGGGGGACCGTTTTGGACGTCTGGGGATGAACTAAAACTCTGGCGAGGAGTACTTTGTGTTTCTCCACAAAACCCTTGGTGGGGCTAAGTATCATATCACTGCGGGCTGTCCCACTTAGATGCACGCTGCCCTTCACAACATACTCCTGTCCTGGTTCCACCACCACAGTTCTGGATATTTTCACTGCATGCGACTTCAGGTCAGATTCAGATTGGTAGTAGGGCACTTCTTCACCAAACAGAATGATGCGGTGTCTGCCAAAATCAAGACGGGCTTCAGCTTGTGTGAGGAAGGGATGCCCCAGCAGCACTTCTAACCCTGTTATATCTGCTACAATAAAATCTACATCCACCTGACGATTGTTGATGCTGACAGGTATCTGGGCCTCACCCAGCACTGGCACATCTACAGGTCCCACCCCCAGTAAAGTCTCAACAATTGATGAATGCAGCTGAGGTCTCATGTCAGGATGGATGGAATTAAAGTAGCGCAACGGCAGCACATTTCTCCGTGCCCCACTGTCCAACACAGCACACACCTCCACTTCATAGATTCGCATGAGGATACTCATTTCTTGGCTATGGCCTTTCAGGTGGAGCACGGTGGGTTCTTGGGTATCACCGGAGGAGCTACTGAATGTCAAAGCTTTGGTGGTCTTGTGGGGCGAGGGGCACTGCTTCTGGATGTGACCCCAACCTTGACAATTGTGGCAACGGACTCTCCCCTTCGCCAAATTTTTGCGGTTATTAAAGGCTGAGGGTGGGTGTGTGGCAAACTGATTCGGTGAAGGGTTGGTTACAGGTGTAGTTTTATTAACACTTTCATGTTGGTCATTGGCTCTGACTACAGCAGCTCTGGGCCGTCGTTCAACCATGCCGCGGGCTCCTGACTGCATGGTACTGGTGACATAAGCTGCAGCCCTTTTTGTGGTCTCATGAGCATGGGCTATTTCATATGCACGGGCGAGCGTGGCTGGTCGTTGCTCTAATAGTTTCTGAACTATTTCAGCATCACCCAAACCGTTTGTGAAAACTTCAACAGCAATAGAGTCCTGTTCAGCTTCTGCTCTGCCACCATAAGCCACAGCCACTTTCCCGTAAATATCGTCTCTGAAAACGTGCAGGTCCTCTCCATGTTTCCGTACACGCTGCCTCAGCTCTACTGCAACCGCAGCGGCATGATCAGAAGATGGGCCGTATGCAGTTTCCAGTTCGTCCACCAGGCGGCGGTAGTCCCATCTGTAAGAGCGAGGGTTTCTGTGGACAATGGCCCCCGCTGCGCCAACCAGGCAGAATTTCAGCTGCACTGTCATAGTCTTTTCGGACCAATAGTTCGCTTCGGCGCAGCTCTCAAACCTGTGCAGAAATTCTGTCCATGGTGTGGTACCGTCGTATTGGCCCGGACGTAAGGTGGGGACCCTCTCTCTAGGATCTCCATCCTCCTCACTGTCGGATAAAGGCTGCTGCACCATGAAACGAGTTTTATTTGGTTTTAATCGGGGCTGGGGCCGTGCAGGGGTTTGCTTGTAGCTTATCGTTCCATCCAGGTTATGAGAAGGGGTACAATGCACAGCTGGAAATGTCACTGGGTTGACAGGGGCCGGCGTGCTGTGCACAAAACTTTGCATATGAGCAGAAGTAAATGGGTTGGAGTCCATATAATTATCTTTCATTTGAAACGTGGGGGTTGAGTAGAAATGCATTCTGTCATCTGCAGCCCCTCCATGAGCGTTATAACCTTGACATTTGGCATCAATGAATGGATTTGTAGGAGTAAACTGTGGCTGAGCGGGGCCTTGGTGCGGTGCAAACATGTCCCCTCCTTTAGCGTACGAGCTAAAACAGCGTTCATCACACAGAAAAGGGTTGTAATGTTCACATTTCACATCTTTGGCAGCTTTTCTGCACACTGCGCTCTCAGAAGAAATATCCAATGTCATAAACGGGTTGGAATAATCTGTTTCAAACCCATAGTCTTTAAAGGAGCGGGCGGCGGCGTCCATCTTGTGGTTGTTAAATAGCAGGCTAATATAGCAGGCTAATGCAGTCTCTCGGCTTTATTGCTAGCCGTTATTATCTCTCTCATTCAAAGCTCACCACTTGTCCAGCAAGGCGAAGAGGTCCCTTCGTGGTCGCCAGTGTTAACCTTTCCTGCTCAGTCTTTCATCCGTGGTCAAAAGACACAGGGGAGATCTTCCTCCAGGGCTGAAGTCTCTGCTTCAGGGTTAACTCCCTCACTTGCCTTGCACATAAACCACACGGTGGCTGCAGGTTAATCCTCTTGTTTTTAATAATAATTCTAGCCAACAGGTGCACAAACAGACTTTCTTACAGCCGCGTTTTTACTTTGCCGTTTACTTTTCTCCACACACACACCGTCACGTCTTGCTCCTCTCAACACGTGCAGAACATGAGCACGTAGCGCCCTCTTCTGGCCGGCGGATGGCCGACACACATCTCACCCTCCCACACACACACACACACCACTCACTGAGCCATTCATCACATGCAGTGGAGGCACTTTCTGCAACAGTAGTTTCGCTTTGACTTCCTCCAAAACTGTGCTTGCACAAAGAAAATAAATAATAAAAATTCGAATTTTATTTCAAATAACTCCAACAGGATACATTTAGTATATGAACATGTTGTGATCACACTAGATTTTTTTGAAAAATATCAGCTATGTGGTTTTTGATAGAATTGATAATATGTGATACAAAGTACAAGGGAGAAAATTAATGGAGGTGTCTTTATGTCTATAAAACATTGAATTTTATTTCAAATAACTCCAACAGGATACATTTAGTATATGAACATGTTGTGATCACACTAGATTTTTTTGAAAAATATCAGCTATGTGGTTTTTGATAGAATTGATAATATGTGATACAAAGTACAAGGGAGAAAATTAATGGAGGTGTCTTTATGTCTATAAAACATTGAATTTTATTTCAAATAACTCCAACAGGATACATTTAGTATATGAACATGTTGTGATCACACTAGATTTTTTTGAAAAATATCAGCTATGTGGTTTTTGATAGAATTGATAATATGTGATACAAAGTACAAGGGAGAAAATTAATGGAGGTAGCTTGACACATTTATGTCTATAAAACATTGAATTTTATTTCAAATAACTCCAACAGGATACATTTAGTATATGAACATGTTGTGATCACACTAGATTTTTTTGAAAAATATCAGCTATGTGGTTTTTGATAGAATTGATAATATGTGATACAAAGTACAAGGGAGAAAATTAATGGAGGTAGCTTGACACATTTATGTCTATAAAACATTGAATTTTATTTCAAATAACTCCAACAGGATACATTTAGTATATGAACATGTTGTGATCACACTGTGTTGTTTAAAAAAAAAAAACAGTTTCTGGACTAAATTAATCACATTTTTCTTTTACAGTCAACAGAAGAAAATCACCAGAATTCAACAACCTGTGTCATCTTCTGGAGGAAGACGTGAGACACCAGATGGAAATTTGTTACTTCTGTTTGTCACTTCAAACTTTTCCTATTAAACGTTATATTTTCTTAAGTGGTGTCCTCGAACATTCAATTTCCTAAACTTATTTTATAATGTGAAGTGTGTATTGTGTTTAAATCCATACTGGAAGTTAAGAGAACTTTCCATTTGCATTTGACCTTTAAAGAATCATAAGATAAAGATTATTAGAATCTGCTCAACTGTTATTACGTTATAAATTATTTGGTTCTAGGATGAAGTCATACAAAAAAAGTCAAAAATTAAAAGTGGCCAAAGTCCTTTGGACAGTTTAAAGTTAAAGAATTCACAGACCATCCATCTACCATCTACCCATCTACCACCCAGCAGCAACTTTACCAGGGAAACTCTGGCAGTTTCAAAGATCACAGTGTGATGTTTTAAATCAACTTTATTTATAAAGCACATTTTAAAAACCACAGGGTCAACCAAAGTGCTGTACAATAACATAAAAGACAAGTTAATTAAAAACTATAAAAAGCATACAAAAATAAATACATATACCAGTCTTACTGCAGGTGTGTTAACATGCCATAAAAGATAAGATCACGTGTTAAAAGCCAAGGAATAAATGTGTGTTTTTAAATAAGATTTAAAAAGTTTTGAGGACTGTCAGCAGCAACTGCTCAGCTGATCTGAGATCGGGGAGGGCAGGAAGGTTGAAGCAGCTCAGATAAATATGGTTTTGCAACTTTATCAAGCACCTTGTGCATAACTAAATAATAAAATATGCTTTAATACATCTTTATTGTAAAAATACTAAATTGGAAAATACATGGGTTTAAAGAAGGCAACAAGGTAGGATTATGAATTGGGTTTAAAGATTACAGCTCATGAGGTACTCATTATAGCATGACATCTCTTTCACAACATTCTGTCAAAGCCTTTATTGTGTTCTTCTTCTAGTGGTGGCTAGTACTGTAGTAAATAGCTTGAGGGAACACTACTGCCACCATGTGGTAAGACGAGTAGGATTCTGGACCCCGCCCACAGAAGGGGTACAAAAAAGCTGTGGAAACAGAACATAGATGTGACCCGACCCGAACTGAGCCGACCTGAGCCGATCCAACCCGAGCCGAGCCGAGCGGTGGAAAAGAGGCATAAAGGCGCCTTCCAGTCCTACCGGGAGCAACTCAGGGTTAAGTGTCTTGCCCAGGGACACAACGACACATGGTGTGGGGAACTGGGATTCGAACCTCCAACCTTCTGATTGGGGGACGACTGCCATTACCACTACACCACGGCCGCCCCTTTAAGAAAAGAAAAGAAAAGAAACCGCCCCAGAAAAAAAAAGAAGAAGAAAAAAAAAAAAAGAAGAATACATTTATCACTTGTTTCATTTTGATCTGTGCTTTGTTACACTTTGTAGCACTTTGAGATTTAAAAGTGCCTTGTAAATTGAATTCATTATTATTATTATTAAATTTACCTTTCACGCCATCATTACTGCAAAAATCTATATATGTATATATATTTTTTTCAGGATTTCTACCAACCCAGGCCTTTGTTAAATTGTGCAGGGGCGGTGGGGGACAAGACATGAAAATCAAGCAAAAACTTGGTTGTTAAACAAAACAGGTATCATGTGAAAGGGACCAAGGCGGAATCCACATTTCAAAGCTGCAAAAAAAAAAATAATAATAATAATAATAATAATATATTTTTTTAAACTTCATCAAAAATTATGTAAATGTTTTGTTTTGTTTGTTTTTGAGAAGATACTTTACCATGCTATGAATAAAGGGCGTGGCAGTGAAGTGATAGACTGTCCAATCGTATTAACAGCATTGTCAATTTAAATCTAACATGTTTCAAGGTTTATATTGAAGCTACACTTTCAATCTACTAATTGTTTGCCTTTAATGTTTAGTCTGGTTAGCTACGCAATACAACTACATGGTAAGGATTAGTAAAATATCATCATTAGCATATAAAAGGTTTTGTCAATAACTGACTAAGTTAAATCAGGTCCTCTGGAAGGTTTATTTTTGTTGAAATGTTTCATATATTATCCAAAAGACTTCTTCAGTTCCAGAAGCCAAAACAAACTCAGTCTTATTGCACATTCTCATAGTGGATCAACCACTAATGGTGCGCAGGTGATTCCTGTAGTCTGCCTTCTCCCCTGCCACCTCCTTAAACTCGCAAACTAGTTTGACGCAATTGTGGCCAAAGTGGTTCTTTGGCTACAGGAAAGCATCCATCCATTATCTTTACCCATTTCTTCCTTTGTGAGTTTCATTCAAACTGTGTGTATGTGGGTGTGTGTGTGTGTGTGCGCACACACACA
>JBBPBX010009269.1:14001-28522 GCA_038048925.1 Garcialebias charrua
GTGTGTGGTGGACCACTAGGGGGCTCTACTCACACCCAGTGGACCGAATGTGTTACAGGATGCTTTTATTGTGAAAGGTCCAGAGGACCGGATGTTGTGTTGGTATATAAGGCGGTGTTGGGTGGTTTTCCCGCCAGTTGAGTAGGAGTTGATTAAAAGTGAAGAACTACATCCCGTCTCCTGTGTCGTCTCTTCACCACCTCCTACACTGGTGACCTACGTGAACTGAATATGACGACATCTGAAGGTCCAGCCAGCTCTCCTCAGCTGTCCGCGGTGGAACCCCCACCGGCGGCCCCGCTCGCTTTTGCGGTGGCCGTTAAAATCCCGGACTTCTGGCTGCACGCACCTCGGTCGTGGTTCGCCCACGTCGAATCACAGTTCGCTCTTCGCGGGATCTCTGCAGACGACACCAAATACCACCATGTGGTCGCTTCACTGGACCCATTGTCCACCCAGCGGGTAATGAGCCTGCTCGAAGACCCTCCTGCACAAGGAAAATACGACGCCCTCAAGGAGCTCCTTCTGCAGCGTTACACGCTCTCAGACGCGGAGCGCGCCGAGAAACTGTTTTCCCTCTCCGATTTGGGCGACGGCACAGCCCTTGAGCTCCTACCTTAGGACAACGGATGCAAATTAGCTATTGTGCTAACTCCAGCATATTTACATTGATGCTAACTGCTGTTATGTTGATTAATATGCATTGTCCTAACTTAAATAAATAAATAAATGAAATGAAATGAAATGGAAGGCATGTTGTCTTTGAGAGGATCAACAGACTGTGAGTTTCTTTTTCTCCACCTCTTCCTCCGCCGGCTTCCGGCTCCAGCGCGCACAGCCCTGGCCAACTTCCCGTTTCTGCAGCAGAAGGATTACCGCTCGCTGGCCCGCGAAGCCGACCGCATCCTGCTGGCTGCGAGGACGTTCGCGGTCCAGGCGGCGGTCCCCGGATCTCCAGCGGCGCCCGAGCTTCAAGCATCGCCCTCAGCGCCGGTCAGGGGCAGCACGTTGTTTCTTCCATCAGCGTTTTGGCGCCAAAGCACGACGGTGTGTCCCACCGTGCAGTTTCAAGCCGCAGGGAAACGAGTACGCCAGCGCCCGCTAGCAGTCGCGGCCGTTGGCGACAAGGAAAGGCTGCTTTTCATCGAAGACTCGAGGTCGGGGAGGCGGTTCCTGGTGGACTCCGGCTCGCAGAAGAGCCTCGTTCCCCCGACTGGCTCCGACAGGTTAGCAGAAGGCTGCGGGCCGCAGCTAACCGCGGCTAACGGCTATCCCATCAAGACGTTTGGCGAAAGGTTGGTGACTGTTCGTTTCCATGAACGGGACTTCCAGTGGAACTTTGTGGTAGCTGCTAGCTCAGTCCCTATTTTAGGGGCTGATTTTCTTTGTGCTCACGGGCTCCTGGTTGATTTAGCTAACAGACGTTTGATCGACGCTGTGTCTTTTTCGTCACTGCCTTGTGAGACGCGAGGAGCTGGGCCTTTAATGCATGCTAACTTTTTAGCTTCGGGTAATGTGTTTCAGCGTTTATTGTCTGAATTCCCCTCGCTGACTGTTCCTGATTTTGCAAACACAAACACAAAACATGGGGTCGAACATTATATTCCCACAACGGGCCCCCCGGTGTTCGCACGTGCACGCCGCCTCGATGCTACTAAGCTAGCAATAGCACAGGAAGAGTTTGCTAACATGGAGCGTTTAGGCATCGTGCAACGCTCAAACAGTCCGTGGGCCTCCCCCCTCCACATGGTGCCCAAGGCAGATGGCAAATGGCGTCCATGTGGGGATTTCCGCCGCCTTAATAACATCACAGAGAACGATCGTTATCCCATCCCCCACATCCAGGATTTTTCAGTGCACCTGGCTGGGACCTCCATTTTTTCTAAAGTAGATTTAGTACGGGGGTACCACCAGGTTCCTGTGCATGTGGAGGATGTCCCTAAGACCGCTGTTATCACGCCTTTCGGCCTTTTTGAGTTTTTGCGCATGCCTTTTGGTCTTAAAGGTGCAGCACAAACATTTCAGCGGTTGATGGATTCAGTCCTAAGGGGTCTGTCCTTCGTATTTGTGTACCTGGATGACGTCCTGGTGGCTAGCAGCTCGGCTGAGCAGCACTTGTCCCACCTCCGTGAGGTTTTTCAGCGCCTGGCAGCACATGGCCTGATTGTAAATACAGCGAAATGCCAGTTTGGGCTGCCAGTCATTGACTTTTTGGGCCACCGCATTTCTGCAAGTGGTGCCGTCCCGTTACCAAACAAAGTGCAGGCGGTGTCAGATTTCCCACAGCCCCAGTCTGTTAAAGCGCTACAAGAATTTTTGGGAATGGTTAACTTCTATAACCGTTTCCTCCCCAGGGCAGCACAACTGCTGCGTCCGCTCTATGGAGCGCTGAAAAAGAAAAAGCCCAACGACAGCGTGGACTGGACACCAGAACGCCTACAGGCATTTGGTGATGCTAAAGCTGCACTGGCCACTGCTGCCCTTTTGGCCCATCCATCCCCAGCGGCGCAAATAGCTTTAACAACCGACGCATCTGATGTTGCGGTGGGGGCTGTGTTAGAACAGCAGGTTTCCGGGGTTTGGCAGCCGCTTGCATTTTTCAGCCGTACGCTACGGGACAATGAGCTGAAATACAGTGTTTTTGACAGAGAGTTGCTGGCGCTTTACCTGGCCACACGCCATTTCAGGTTTTTCCTGGAGGGCCGCCGGTTCACTGCATATGTTGACCACAAACCCTTGGTGTTTGCGATGTCAAAAATTTCTGACCCCTGGTCTGCTCGCCAGCAACGCCACCTCGCAGCGGTGTCTGAATTTACTACAGACATTCAGCATGTGGCTGGAAAATCCAACGTGGTGGCCGACTGTCTCTCCCGGGTGCTGATCTCTCCCGTATACGTTGGCATCGATTTTTCTGCTATGGCTGCGGACCAACGTAGCGACGCAGAAATACTCGAGCTCCAGTCCGGGCCCACGGGCCTCGAGTTGGAGGAACGGCAGGTGAATGACGGAGGTCCCCTCCTGCTCTGTGATGTTTCTACTGGCAGGCCCCGCCCCCTGGTTCCAGTTTCATGGCGACGCCGCGTTTTTGACTCCTTACATTCCCTTTCTCATCCAGGTGTTAGAGCCTCGGTGAAACTGGTCAGTTCAAAGTTTGTTTGGCCCGGTCTGCGTAAAGCAGTTAAGGAGTGGGCAGCAGCGTGTGTCCCATGCCAGCGCGCTAAGGTTAACAGGCACACCAAAGCACCTTTGGAACCCTTCTCCATCCCAGGTCGGCGGTTTGATCATGTGCACGTAGACCTGGTGGGCCCTCTGCCTCCATCACAAGGTTTTACTCATCTGCTGACTATAGCCCTGTTTCCATCCATTTTCATTTCGAATTTTGAGCTACCTCGCAAATATGTAAATACAAATTAATGCAGATCAGAAGTGTTTCCATCTACTGGCTTGAAGCGCTTTTTCCAAGCCGCGCACAGCGTCATTACGTCAGACGTCAGCGTCATTACGTCAGACGTCAGCACTGCGCATGTCTACAGTAAACCAGAGAGTAAACAGGAAGTAGCGGTTGACAACAGAACCCAGCCACACATCTCGTCAAAATGGAGAGAATATTTCAGGTACGTGTTGCTATCGGGCGAGTTGTATTTATTCTGTCATGCCAACTAGTTTTAGCGAGTTACATGCTGTTCGGAGCGGAAACAGCTGATCAGTCACGTGACGTGAATGTGCGCTACGGCAGCACAAGTCGGCAAATGTGTTTCCATCTGTCGTTTTGCGCAGCTGCTCGGTTTCGCAGCTCCCAAAAACCACCTCAAGCGAGCGTATAAACTTTTTGGCGAATTTCAGGAAGTAACTTCGTATTTTGCCGTTTCCATTAAGCTTTTCTGCTGCGATACTTCAAAATGCGCACCTAGAAACCTTGATGGAAACACGGCTACTGATAGACCGGACCACCAGGTGGCCTGAGGTGGTTCCTTTGACATCCACGACATCTGCAGTGGTGGCCCGGGCATTTTTGTCTACCTGGGTGGCGCGTTTTGGCCCCCCTTCAGACATTACATCAGACCGGGGCCCGCAGTTTGTTTCTGAACTTTGGTCTACCATGGCCAAGAGTCTGGGGACTAACGTTCACAGGACCACCGCTTACAACCCCCAAGCTAATGGTTTGTGTGAACGGTTTCACAGATCATTGAAAGCTGCACTGCGTGCTGCATTGACCGGTGACAACTGGATTGACCGTCTTCCCTGGGTTTTGTTGGGTTTACGTACCGCAACCAAAGAGGACCTGAGCTCCTCCCCGGCTGAACTGGTTTTCGGTCAACCTGTGCGCGTCCCCGGTGAGTTTTTACCTGAGGTACCCTCACCACAGTTTGCTCCACCGTTGCTCCATTTTTCACCTCAGGAGGCCCCTTTTCGTGTCCCTGGCCCGGTACATCATTGTTTACCGCAGTCATTTGTCCCTAAGAGTCTGGAGTCCTCTAAATTTGTTTTTGTCAAACACAATGCACACAGGACACCACTACAGCCTTTGTATGATGGACCGTTTCGGGTTCTTCAACCAGGTCCAAAACATTTCCTTTTAGATTTAGGGGGTCGTACTGAGACTGTCTGTATCGATAGGCTTAAACCAGCTCATGTTGTGTCAGATGATCAGGTTGTTACGGCCCAGGCTCCTCGCAGGGGCAGACCTCCATCCACATTGTTAACGGACTGCTGTCCCCCTGCCAGAGACTCTCAACATCCATTGGAGCCCGAATCTTCTGCAGGCCCTCCTCGGAGCCCTCCGCTTCATCAGACTGGTTCTGCAGGGCCCAGGTTCAGCCGTTCTGGTCGTTTAATCAAACCTAAAATGCGGGACTAGTGATGGACCTTACTGGGTGTTCTGGGGGGGCGTGTGTGGTGGACCACTAGGGGGCTCTACTCACACCCAGTGGACCGAATGTGTTACAGGATGCTTTTATTGTGAAAGGTCCAGAGGACCGGATGTTGTGTTGGTATATAAGGCGGTGTTGGGTGGTTTTCCCGCCAGTTGAGTAGGAGTTGATTAAAAGTGAAGAACTACATCCCGTCTCCTGTGTCGTCTCTTCACCACCTCCTACAATATATATATATTTATTTTTTTTCCCCATATTTCCCCACTTATTGGAGCTAATTTTAGCGTGGTCTTGTCACTCTAGACGAAGAATAACGAATAACAATCCAAAATAAGCGACTTTACGTTCAAAGTAAGCCCAAGTAACCACAATAAGCGGCTACAGAAAATAAAAAGACCAAAGTAGCTTAATAATCGGACTTGGCAACTATGCTCACAGACACCTGTTATTATCTGAGGGGAACAGAAAAGTAACATTCACGAAACAAAAACAGTTTTATCTTGGTCATCCAGAGAGGTTCAGTTCATGTTTTCAGATTCTGAGTAGGGATAGTCTGTTACTGCGAGGTGAAGTTGAGAGGAACTGGATGTTTTTATAGCAGTCGCATAGGATGTTGATAAAACACGGAATATATTTGGATTTAATGCAAAATAAATGGGAAGTAGAGAAAGTATTACCGGTATACTGCATTGAATTACAATTATTGACTATTTAAACTTTTATAATAAGCTTGTTAATTTAAATTAACAACCATAATCAGATCAAAATTAAGTTTAGGCATTTTAGGATAACAAGTCTTAGACAAATTTAGCAGAAATTTATTTTTAGACTTGCCAGTAAATTCTGTCTTTTAAAAGTTTAACTAAATTGATAAAACTTTGACACTTATAAAGAATAAAAAAGTATTCTTGTCAAATAGATTTTTGACTAGATTGTAAGTTGAAACGCTCAGTTTAAATTCATCATTTTAAAACGATTTTTGCATACATTAAAGATGTTTTGTAGATTTTAATAAGCTGTTTCACAAGTTAAGTAGATTTTAAGAGCTGTTTCCTTTTAGGAGTTATATAATGTAGATACCCGTTGATGTTAATAAAATGTTATTAATATCTTTGATTTAAATAGGTTAAAGAAAACACTCTTCCCAATAATAATAAAAATGCTTTATTAGAAGTAACTTTTCAGCAAGTAGGTTAAATTTGCACACGAATCCAGCCAACTCACCAGGAGTAAAAGACACATTTCACTGTTAAAACCTAATTTTGGTGTTGTTTCGCATAAATTATGACCATTAATGGCAAAAAGAGGTCTGGTAAATTTGAATGGGAATTAGAATAACATATCGTTTGACCATACAATGCATAATCTTTGACAGCAGTAAGAAGGGTTGTTTTTATTCAAACAGATTGGGGCTGTGTATACAGTAATAATAATATGGAATATTAAAACGGGAAGTACCACTCACAGACACGCCTTGACTGAATACACATTTTTATTTTAATCAATACTTTTCTATTTAGGACATAATTTGGATCTCAGTTTATAATAAGTGGGAATTAATTAAAAGGATACCTCTGTTGAAAATTCACTTTTATGTAAATGAACATATTAAAATTCCATTATGCAAACCAGAATTACAGAGGTGACTCTATAATAACAGGAGGTGACTCGATAATTGCTTATAGAAAATAATAACATGATTACTTTGAACCTGGTTTGTTAAAGATTTTTACATTTTTCTATTTTCTCATTTTTTTTCTTAGAAGCAGCCTCACGGTGTTTGTGGAGCAGGAAGCGTAAGTCTGATGGACCTCACGACACTTTGCAGAACACATAGTTAGTAGTACATGCATTTAGGCATTTAGGACCATGTCAAAAACACATGCAGCGTCTGATTTTTTGAATTACAGCTACTGTGGTTATTGATTGGATCGGATCAGATTCAATATTAAGGGCATGTCCAGAACTGGCTCACTGACTTCACCGAGAACACCATGGCTGGACTCCCAGGCTGCCCTGCTCGAAATAAACATTCGAGGGGCTTAAAAAACTATGGCACTGAACGAGGGCAGTGCACTGGACTTTTATCCGAGCAAAAGACTGTCCACAAAGACTTTCACAAAGAACTGTCAGAACAAGGTCATCAAACACAAATGACCAGGATATGCGGTCCGGGTGTGAAGGATCGATGATGAACAAAGATCTCACCCAGAAGCAAAGATCTCACCCAGAAACAAAGATCCCACCCAGAAACAAAGATCTCACTGGATGCTGTGACAAGAGGGAGCTGAACAGGTCTTGAAGTCAACCACGCCAACTGTCCAGCAAAAGGTCATGCCCCCCGTATGGATCTGTGAAGATCTGTCAATAATCCTGGTATCGTGTTTCAAAACTGCAGTCTGCTATGATTAATTTTATTTAATGAAACACATTCTCATGATATGGCCTGCTAGAGCAAGGCCACAAGATTCTTAGTTTATATTGTACTTATGTGGGTCTGACGACTTATTTTTCCGCTTCCTGTAACTCCGTGATGAAACAGAGATAATGATCCCAGCTCATAACCCTGAAACAAGTTAATATTTATATTTTTTGTTTTTTGCAGATTAAAATTGTGTCTCCACAGGCATTCAATGTTTTGTGGAGCTGAAGAAAGGATAGCAGATTATCCTTGACGGGAGTGCATTTTGGTTGGTCTGGTTTGCCACAAAGGAATTATTGTTAGAACAATTTTTATAGCTTTATGCTTTAAATCTTAGATTGTTATTTATACCATACCACTTTATTTATAGAGCACTTAGGCTGACGCAGGGCCAACCAAGGTGCTGTACAATAGAAACAAGCCAAGCAGACAGGAAAACAAAACAAAAACAAAATATATAGAAATAGCAACAGAAACTAGCTAAAATAGTGAACAGTGTATATTACAGAGAGGATCAAAACAAATCACATCATGTTAAAGGTGAAAGAATAAAAGTGGGTTTTTAATCAAGACTTAAAGACTGTGAGTGAGGGAGCCTGCCTGACACTCAGTGGCAACTCATTCCTATATATGCAATAAGGGAATATTAGGAAGTGTTCCTAGAAATAACTAATAATAATAAAGAATATATCACTAATAACATTGATGATGGCTCATAAAAGGAAACAGCTCATTCATTGATTAGATCATCAGTTATACAAAAATAACTTTTTAGATTTTTATATTCAACAGCATAGCCATTTAAAGGATCATTTAAGAAGCACGTTGTACTGTAGGATAAATCAGATAAACCTACAAACCACATTGCTTTTATATATGTTGTTTAATAAACAGGTACTGTATATGTCGTTTGATAAACAGGTATTTATTTTTAACAGATCCAAAGAGAAAAAAGATGGGGGACGCCCTGGAGTTTGGATCTATTCAAAAGGTTGATTTGAAAGGTTGATTTTGAAATGTGGTGGTTCTATATTTTTAAAACACGACTGACCCTGACTATAGACTGGACTTATTTTGAGCACATGAACCACATGTTTGTATTGTAAATTCTTTATTACTACAGCGCTGTATGTCTTATACAGGTAGTCCCCGACTTACGAGCGAGTTCCGTCACTAGGGGGCGCTCGTAAGTCAAAAATTCGTAAGTAGGATCACATAGTAAAAAAAGAAAAAAAAAAAAAAAAAATTTTTTTTTTTTTTTTTTTACTTTTTTTTATTTTTTTTTTTTATAAATGAATACATGTACAGTACTGGACAGTCACCAAGCACTTAGCCTATCCTAACACAGTTTTTAAAGATGAAGGAATAAGTTGAATTGTCTCCCTTTCACATAAAGGGAGCAAGCTCCCTATGGAGCCTGCAGGAAGGAGGGAGACAATTCAACTGACTCCTTCATCTTTAAAAAGTGTGTTAGGATAGGCTAAGTGCTTGGTGACTGTACAGTACTGTACATTTATCTATTTATTAAAAATATACAGTATATATAGTATTTTTATTTTTTATTGTTTTTTATTTATAAATAGATAAATGTACAGTACTGTACAGTCACCAAGCACTTAGCCTATCCTAACACAGTTTTTAAAGATGAAGGAGTCAGTTGAATTGTCTCCCTCCTCCCTGCAGGCTCCATAGGGAGCTTGCTCCCTTTATGTGAAAGGGAGACAATTCAACTTATTCCTTCATCTTTAAAAACTGTGTTAGGATAGGCTAAGTGCTTGGTGACTGTCCAGTACTGTACATGTATTCATTTATTTAAAAAAAAAAAAAAAAAAATTTTTTTTTTTTTTTTAATGAGATGCATGCTCGTAAGTCCGGGACCTCGTAAGTCAGAGCGCTCGTAAGTCGGGGACTACCTGTATATATATTTATGGCTGTATGTCTGTCTATATGTATGTATGTATGTATGTATGTGTACGTTATTTGTACTTTTCTATTTTGTTGCACGTATGTTTAGACTTTTTCTACAGACTATGAAAAAGGTAAAGTATTTTAAGTGAGTATAAAACGTCTCCTGCTACTCACAATGATCATGCTAATTAAGAATAACTTACTAATTAAAAACTAACCTCAAATCAAAGTGAGTGATTACTCATTTTCACTGAAGAATGAAATCATTTGTTGTTGTTGTTTTTTGCCATTAAATACAAATGTTTTAGATAGTAAGAATGGAATTTTATTTTAAGTTTAAAGAAACAATTATTATTATAGCCAATTACAGAATTTAGTTTAAGTTAACAGATTTGACTCACTAAGGAGTTACCCACAGTTTGACCTTCCCCAGACCACAAATGGCTCATGGGATCCAAAGGCCTTAGTTTTATTTGACAATTTGCAAGTTTTTGGTGTCCAGTTCTTCTCTCAAGGGACTCCGGATTTCCAGAGCTCCTTCGGGAGTTGCCAGTGATGCCAGTGAATCCCGCCTTGAAACGAGGTCCTGCTAGAGACGGCTGGAAACGAGGGTGAACAGGACCCCAACAGGTGGTGGAAAGAACGAGTCGTCTTCCCGAGAGAAAGAACAGCAGATGCTACAACTGAGACCATGCTCCCCTGAAAATGAAGTTTGGAACAATCGCTGAGCCAGATTTTGAGATGGATCTGGTCAGAGCAAAGCTGTCCACTTTGTCAGGACAAGTGACCTGACTACCCTATGACACACACAATTCAAGTTTGCGACCTGCTACTGTGCCCGCAATTCATGCCTGAATGGACTAAACACCCAGGAACGGCAGCTGGACAAGACTACATGACACCACACTGTCTGAAGAAGTTAATGATGCCCTCCGCCCACAGGGCGCACAAAAAGCTCTCCCCAAGAAGAAAAAGACCCGCACAGAAACTCACAGAAGAAAAAGACTTGAACAAAAGCTCTCCCCCAGAATGAAATGAACTTATTCCACAGACAAAAGCTTTCCCCCAAGCAGAACTGGACTGATCTCGTAAGCAAAAGCTTTCCCGCAGAAAAACTGGACTTATTCCACACACAAAAACTCCTCCCCCCCAGATGAAATGCACTTGTGCCCAACAATTTATGCCACAAACAAATCCCCAAGGAACAGAAAGAACTTGTTCTGAAAACTGGACACTCCCTCCCCTGGGCATACGCTGAACTTGCCCTTGCCCACACCAGAAGAAGATGGATGCTGTGAAGAAGAATGTTTGATCTATTTCATTTTTTAAGTTCAAACCGGTTGTTTTTACTTTCCTGGGCAATAGTTGATATCAAAGAAGTTTCAAACTTATTTTATTTTTGTGCCCATAAAGGGCTATTTTGTTGTGTGTTTGAGAATTATTTCCCACATCTTTGAAAGTGTATAAGTTCCATTTAATTGTTTAACACAACAAATTAGATTGGTTCTTTTTTGGTTAAAACAAATTAGATTGGTTCTTTGGTTAAAACAAATTAGATTGGTTCTTTTTATTTTAAAACAAATTAAATAGCTTATTTCTTTTATTTGTTTAACACAAATAGATTAGTTCCTTTATATTATATATATATGTTTCTTCTCAAAAGTTCTATTTCTTTGGAAAAACTTGGTTTTTGTGGGTAAATAGACTAATCCCTGCTAAATATATTATTCCTTTTAAAACTTTTGACATAAGCCATGAAATAAGACCATACTCATTGCAAAATTCTCCTCAAATCTTTATTTCTCTCAAACATTGAAATAAGTCATGAAATATGACAATCAACAGAGTTCTCCAAAACTTTATAATCTCTCAAACCATCCTAAAAAGGTGATCCTGCGTTGTTAGGGCGTTACTGTGGAGGCACGGGACGGTGGTGTGAGTTTTTGCCTCTAATTAGAAATTCGGCCTCAGGGGTTGTTTTCCATACCACTCACATAATTGATAATGATCAGTTTATATATGATAAAGAGGATGGGATGATGGAGATGTTCAATATTTATCATCTAAAACTAATTACTCTGACCCAATAATTATAACCCAGCTCACTTATATCAAATATTCTCTGTTCCCTTTAAACACTTATATTTGATAGTACAAACATGTTGTTTGCTTTTCTCCTTGATACAGAAAAGACAGTCTTCTAGCCTTGACAATGTTTGGATTAGATGTTCTTGTTTGATCAGAACCATGACTTGTTTGTTTTATCTGTAAGACGTCAGAGCTTGTCAAACTCCACCTGCTTCTTGTTTAAATAGCTTGTCATGTCCAGTACAATTCGGAATTGTGCTGGACAATGTATTTGAGACCAAACTAAGTTTCAAAAGACATTAAAAAGCCTTCCCCTTTGCAAAGTTGTTTGTCTGATTTAACACTGTTCTCTTGTTTATCTTGTGTGGTTTTTATTAAGGTAACAGGGGTTTAAAATCCCCATCAAAATCACTTTAATTTTGCTTTAAAAGTGATTTTGAACTTCAAATCGTGTTTAATCATGGGAAATCCGATTACACGCGAATGCACCATCTGTGACGTAGTGTGCAGAGTGTGAGGCAGAGGGCTCTGGTCTCTTTAATAGCGGACAATTTAAAACCCGACAAATTTAGCAATCTATGTGAAGATTTGAGCTATTTGTCTTCATTTTGGGAAGCAGAAAATAGTTTGGGTGATGGAACAAGAAACAACAGGATCTAATTTAGGTCTGATGCTGTATCAGACTTACCTTCATGTCGAGCTGCTCACACCCGCGCACCGTGACAAGCCCAGAGCTCTGCCTCACACTCTGCACACTACGTCACAGATGGTGCGTTCGCGTGTAATCGGATTTCCCATGATTAAACACGGCTTGAAGTTCAAAATCACTTTTAAAGCAAAATTAAAGTGATTTATCATTTTGTTTGCAAAAACGAACATATTTAAATGATAAAATATATATATTTTGAGCAATCTGATGAATAGTAGAAAAATCATGTCAGTGGACCTTTAAGTAAGTTTAGGGTATGGTTTGCAGAGTATGGAGTTATTTTTTTTTCTCCCAGTTATTCAATTAAAAAACAACTAACAGTTTAGTCAAATAAAATTGTAATCAAAAATTTAGGAATTGTAATGATTTCTTTTTTTTACCCAAAACTTTTGTTTAAAAACTTTTTTAAAAATTAAATAACTAATTTTTCTCTCGTGAACTTAAAAAGTTATTTGCAAAGCATAAACTTTTATTTGCACACATCAGAAACCTTTTGTTGCGATTTTAGGCTCTGCCCACAACGTCATGTGAGAATCATGTGAGAATGGGGAAAAAAGAAAGGCAAGAGACCAAAATAAATAAGACATTGCCCTCCACTCAACACAGATAAGATGAGACATTGAGGAAAAAAGAAAAGAAAAAAACTGACAAGAAAAAAAGAAGAGGAAAGATTGAAGAAAATGTATATAGGTACTTACCAGTGGTGGCCGGCCAATAGGGAGCGCTAGGGCGCCGCCCCACTGGAACTTCTGGAGCTATTCACCATTTTACATTGAAAACTTTATTTTTTTTAATAAAATTGAAATGATAAATTAAAAATATTTCAAAATATATGCATATATGTTTTTAGTTGTGTAGGATAAATATTTTATGAGTAATGATGAGTTATATTGTTTGTTTAAAAATACGTTTTCTGATTGGTGACGTATTTCCGGTCCAGGGTGCGCATGAATCTTATCCATAGACTCTCTTTATAAATGGCGCATGCGCAGTTATTCCACGTCATTACAAAACAATGGGAAGATGTTGGGCGCAGATGTCAGCGCCCTGGACACGTCCAATGTGAGCTCTACCTACGATCATGTGCTTCCGGTCTTTTCTTTTTTCTTTTTGTCTGGGAAATGAGCTGTGCAGTGACAAGCAGGCTGGCTCAGGTAGGTTTTAAATCATTGAAACCCCTTTATCTAATTCCTATTTGCCATTTCTGACTGATATACCTCTCAACTTTTAGAAGTCTCTTTTTGTGAAAAAGCCTTCAGCTGACAGCAAGTGGGAACTGTTGAGTTTGTTTTTTCTTTGTTTGTGGAGTTAGCATGCTAGCGCTAGCCAGAGGCTGTTGTTAACTGTTGTCTCATTTTGTTTTTAAGCAGCAGTTTCTAATGGTGTCATAATTTATGATGAATAAATCTGAATGAATAATTAATAAACTGTGGCTCTGTTCCACCCCTCAGTTTCAGTTAAGTTGTGCTGTTGTTTCAGAGAAGCTAAACTTAAAGTAACCAATCAGCAGAAGGATTTATGTCAAGCATTAAATAGTATTGTGAAACAGTAATGTGAATTTTTCATGTTATGAAAGAGTGATTATATAATTATTTTAAATTTCATTTTAATATTATAACGATCACTGGGGATGGGATGACATTGAAATAACTTGGATATTATTATTTCTGTTGAACTGATCTACCCCTGTACACCTACAATTGATACATTGTCTGTATCCATACATGAAAGTACCGTATTGCAGTGATACACTTTCACCTCTTTGAACTGGATTTACACCTTTTCACTGATCCTCTCAGTGAAACAGACATTAACACTGTTTTATTTTATTAATTTGAATCAAGACACAAATTAAATCACAAGAGACCCTCTTATTCTTTTACTTTGTGCCAATTCAAATATAATCAAATGAATAACATTGTGTTAAGTGAGTATTATTGAATTCAATGTTTAATAGTCAAAGACTGTTTTAATTCAAACTGGAATTAACAGCAGAACATTCTCTTATTATTATTTCTCTATTCCTTTTATAGATGGCCTCCCTTCTCACCTTACAGCCATCCTCTTCACACCATTATTATTATTATTTTTAGGAAAGAAAGAAAGAAAGGAAAGACAGAAAGCAATACAAAAAATAACAATTATCCACAAAAAGAGCACAAGGCAAACACACCCGACCGCAATCCTGCACAGTACATAACACAACAAAACACATGCATAAAAGACCCATACAAAACATAACAATTATCCACAAAAAGAGCACAAGGCAAACACACCCAACCGCAATCCTGCACAGTACATAACACAACAAAACACATGCATAAAAGACCCATAACATTCATGACTTTGCATATCTATATATATCTATAGATATATATATATATCTATATATATATATATATATATCTATATATATATATCTATATCTATATATATAGATCTATATACATATCTATATACATATCTATATCTATATCTATATATATATATATATATATATATATCTATATCTATATTATATAT
>JBBPBX010009269.1:36162-60438 GCA_038048925.1 Garcialebias charrua
ACTTTATTGTCAGAACTGCAATATGTACAGGACATACACAGGACCGAAATTGCGTTTCTCTCAGTCCCTCGGTGCAACAGTAACCATCTAAACACTAAACACTAAAACATTTAATAAACATAAGCATAAAATAGTAAAAAAGTGTAACACTGTCCTGAGTTTTTTCATAATACAGGTAGTCCCCGAATTACGAGCGCTCTGATCTACGAGGTTCCAGACTTACGAGCTGGCGAATTTTTGGAAAAAACGCAAAAAATACTGAGTTTTCATGTGTTTTTTCACCACAGTTAGTTAGATAAACATATGGACACACGTTTCCGATCATTTTTATGCACTCATAAGCAGTTTTTTGATGAAAATAGAGTGTTTGTAGTCGCGCTAGCGAAACCGTTCCAATTTACGAGCGAAATTTCGGACTTACGAGAGACATGGCAACCGTTCCAAATTACGAGATTTCCGGTTTACGAGCGCCTCGTTGTAACGGATCTCGCTCGTAAATCGGGGACTACCTGTAGTATAAAAGTATGAAAATTTACACCAACACTGAAACACCAAACACCCCTAAAACACCAAACACCCAATGAACATAAGCATAAAATGAAATAATAAAAGTGTAATACTGTCCTGAGTTTTTGCATAGTAGTATAAAAAGTATAAAACGTATATCTATAAAATAAACTGAAGTTTCTAGCGTTGACATTTGCAAAGAGTCATCAACATCTCCAAAAGTTTGGTCTGTGTTGTAAAAAGCTGCACTTTGAACCTGCAGAAGGAATGTTGTTGTTGGAATATGGGGGAGATGTTTTGTTTTGGCTACTGGGGGGATGTTTTGAGCACACAAAAGACTTCAGCCCCAGGGGGTCACACAAACCTAATTGAATGCAAATCCCTCAATCTGTCATTTTACAGTCTCTGGTAAGTGTAGTACGTATCTGAATATTCTGGTATTCCTAGTGTTAAACCTTCCTGCTGTCTGTGATCTCGTTCGAATCCCTAAACCCAGTTCTTGTCAGAATAATCTGGCCAAAATGGATTAGACACAGACACAGGAATGGTGCTCTGGTGTGTTAGGGGCCATAGTTAAATTAGAAACTAAGATACAAGAAATAGTTACTGTAATACGCATCATGCCTCAACTAAACCCCTCACAGGTTCCTGCACAGGAAACAACCACAACCCATGCCACTGCACAATGTTATGTTTCTCCCAGTCAAGAACCTCAGTTGCCACCTCCTGAACTTTTTAAGGGTGAACCTACGCAATGCCGCCGTTTTTTAGTGCAATGTGAAATTCAATTTCAGCTTCAGCCATCTTCCTTCCCCTCTGAACGATCCAAGGTGGCTTATGTAATTTCATTACTCCCTGGCAAAGCTAAATTATGAGGGACGGCTGAATGGCAAAGAAACTCCAGGTACTGTCACTCGTTCAATGACTTTGCTACAGAACTGTGTAGATTTTTGATCCGGTCCTGCCTGCAAGAGAGGCAGCCCGAAGATTATTTTCCATGAACAAGGAGAGAGACGGGTGACTTGAGTATATTGTATAATAGACTTTCATACCATTGCACAGAGAGCCTGTGGAATGAGGAAGCGCTAACCGATGCCTTTTTTTCAAGGTCTTAATGAAAACATTAAAGATGAGTTGGCCACTAAGGAATACCCTGAATCCCTCAAGTCGTTGGAGGATCTGGCAACCTGGTTCTATCTATGTCTTTTGGAGAGACATTGTCAGAGAGAAAAGAGAGTTGAGAGAGCAGTGCAACCTTGGGGTGAGTCAACCATCAACAATACCCCCACCTTTAAACCTCCATCTATTCCCATTTATTCACAGCAACTTTCTGAGGAACCCATGCAGCTGGGCAGAAGTCATCTCAATCCTCAGGAGACTGTAAGAAAGAGGAACCTACTAAGTCATATCAGGCATCCCATGACCTCCTCATTGTTTACTTTACCAGCTGAGATCCAAGTACGAGGTGAGAAGTCTTTTCTTGTATCTGCATTTATCGACTCTGGAGCTGACACAAAATTTATAGATCATCAGTTTGTAAAATCTGTAGGCATTGAACTGGTTCAAACCACCAAACCTCATTAGATCCTGGCTTTAGATGGACATTCTTTGCACAACACCCATCTTGAAACTATACCAATCACTTTAAAACTCTGTAACCATCAAGAAACATTAGTAACTCTCCACAATTACCTGTCATTCTTGGTGCCACATGGCTTGACAAACACAACCCTCACATTAAAGGCTGGTTCATACTTCTTGTTGCACGTCTTTTACCCCCCGTTGAGTGAAAAAAAAGTTGCGCAACTTCCGTCTGCACGCCCGCTGCGATCCCCCGGTGACAACCATCCTATACATTGCCCCCAGTCAGCACTGCGAGACGCGGAGGTTGTGGCTCGGAGCGTGTGATTGGTTCAAAGTTTGTGGGCGTTTTTTGTTTGGATGTCAATATATGGTGTATCACACCGCTACCCGCTACTCTTCCAGAAGCTGGTGTTTGCTTTGACATGGATAGTTTTGAAGCTAAACTCGCCTTGTGTAGATCTGGTCCTGTTCAGCGGGCGAACGTGCCAACGCAGTTCGCGTCGTCTTTCCATGTTCGCGGTCAATAACATAAGTATAAGGTCATTTTCTTCATCCTCGTCCTCCGACTCGTCATCCAACCTGAGAAACATCTCTTTTGCCGCTTGCGCATACATTTTTTTCGTTGTGAACTGTAGAAAACTTCCTCCATCCATCAATAGTCATATAAGCTGTGCGTGTGACGTATGCAGTGGGAGGGAAGAGGGAGGGATTACTATAATGTATCCCCCACGTCTTTTCCAAGTATAAACGCTCAATGCGGTCGGTGACACACACGCAATTACGTCATCGCTGGGCCGCAGCCGCACGTCTTGCATGAAGTATAAACAAAGCTTAACTGGAGGGGGAAGGAAATTGTGGGCTGGTCTGAGGAATGTTTGTCAACCTGTCTGTTTAATGCTGTGTCACCCACATTAAAGGACAACACCCACCATGACACTAACAATTCACCATATTGGACAATTACTGTAATTTATTATTAGGTCTATTTTCATTTTTGCATTTGGGCCAGGCGAGGGTTAAAAAAACAAAAAAAAAACAACCCACTCCCGAATGAATCCGGAAACCTGGCCGAAGAGTCCCGAAGGGTCATGTGACTTTTGTTACATCGATCTCCACCCAGAAGGCAGAAGGTAGGAGTGAGTTTCCATGGAGGTTTATGAGAGAGAGTGGTAGTTAAAACTGCATATTTCCTGCATATTTCCTGGTGCATTTGTGTGTATATGGACCAGCGCTCTGATTTTATTTATTATTTATTTTATAACACCACTGCTGACCGTAGCTGCTCTCATTCATTCTGCCCAGAGGAGCGAGCCGCGAGCCGCGCACGTCTCTGGCTCCTCGTTCCGCTGGTTCCTCGTTCCTTTGAAGTTCCTCGTGCCGGTGTAATTTGCTCCCTCGAGTGTATGCATTTGCTCTCGTCAGCCTTGTTGCGGGGAGCACGGGTCGGGGAGCACGCGCGCACGCAAAGCTCAGCTGCGCGGCTGCCTTTCTGGTCACGGGGGGAGAGAATAAAAAGCCGATGCGGAAATGAATGAATTTGTCGCGACCAAACGAATTAAACTAGTATGTCTAAGTGGATGCTCGCTCAGAATATGATAGACATGAGTGAGCGACAGCAGGATTAATCAACACAGGCAGCTTTAGGGAATATTTAAAAATGCTTCGCTTTTTCTTTTCCTCGCTCGCCTGTAACTCCAAGGCGTCACTTTGGTGACGTGAATGCCCATGTGAATGCCCATATATGGAGAGGGGCAGATTTTCCCGGAGCTGCATGCTAAAATCTGCTATAAATCATGAAATAACACATTTAGCGTTATTTCTCCACAATATAAGTAAACGCTCCTGTATTATTTTTAAATAAACTAATAAATATTAATGGCGATGCAATTTGAAAACATGGTGGGTGTTGGACTTTAACTCCAGACAAAACTGAAGAAACTTATCCTGACCTTTCTAAAGTCCCAGCTGATTATCATGACCTCAAGGAGGCATTTAATAAAATAAAAGCAACCTCTTTGCCTGCTCACAGACCTTATGACTGCTCCATAGATCTGTTAACTGGGACCACTCCAAGAGATGGTTTATATTTATTATCGGAGCCTGAGAATCAAGCCATGCAAAAATATATTAATGAATCTCTTCAAGCTGGCATAATCTGACCTTCTGCATCACCTGCTTGGGCAGGTTTTTTCTTTGTGAGTAAGAAGGATGGGTTCCTTCGTCCTTGCATTGATTACCGGGAACTTAACAAGATTACCATAAAAAATAAGTACCCCTTGCCACTTATGACATCAGCTTTTGATCTCATTCAAGGAGCTACCATATGCTCAATAATCCAGGTAGAATAATCTAAAAAAGCTAAGTCTGGTCCTCTAGACATTCAAAAAGCAAAGCAAAACAAAACAAAAAAGTAGAAACGTTTTGCCTTACGTCTGAAATACTTCCTCAGTCTGAGGTGCTGTATTCAGCTCAGTCTTATAAATAGCACCCCTGTGGACCGTCAATTGACTTGAGAAATGTTTACCACCTGGTTCGTATCAAGGAGGGGGATGAATGGGAAAACTGCTTTCAACACCCCCACTGGACATTATGAATAATTAGTCATGCCTTTCGGACTCACCAACCCCCCTGCAGTTTTTCAGTCACTAGTTAATGATGTTCTCAGAGACATGATCAACCAGTATGTTTATTTATTTGGATGACATCCTCATATTTTTGAAAGGACAAGAAACATGTTAGATCTATTCTGCTAAGACTTCTTCAAAACGATCTGTTTGTAAAAGCTGAAGAATATAAGTTTTATCAGCCATCCACTTCATTACTGGGCGTTCACCCAATAAAAATGACAATGGACATTAACAAAGTTTCTGCCGTGCTGGATTGGCCTACACCCAAAGACAGAAAACCGTTGCAGAGATTCTTGGGTTTTGCCAACTTCTACAGAACATTCATTAAAATTTACAGTCTTATCTCAGCTCCCCTTCATGCTCTTACCTCTTCCAAGATCAAGTTTTGCTGGAACGAACAAGCTGAACATGCATTCACCACACTTAAACAATTATTTTCTTCTGCTCCAATTCTGTATGCACCTGACCCTGATCGACAGTTTATTCTGGAGGTTGATGCTTCTAGCACAGGAGTTGGTGCTGTCCTCAGCCAGCGTAACGCTGAAGTTAAAACTCACCCCTGTGCCTTTTTTTCTAAAAGATTATCTCTAGCAGAACGAAACTATGATGTGGGTGAACGAAAACTTCTGGCAGTCAAACTGGCACTCGAGGAGTGGAGGCACTGGCTGGAGGGTGCCAGAGAACCTTTTCAGGTTTGGACAGATCACAAAAACTTAGAATATCTAAAAACTGCTAAAATACTTAACCCCAGGTGGACCTTGTTCTTTTCTCGGTTCGACTTCACTCTTTCTTACAAATCTGGATCCAGGAATATCAAACCAGATGCCCTCTCATAGATCATGGAGGATAATGACAGTGTCACACCCAGCAAAGAGGTGGAATTTACATGTATTCTCCCCAGTAATGTTCAATTCACTGTCACTCAGCTTGAGGAAGAGATTAAGCAGGCTAACCAGACCCAACCACCTCCACCTGACTGTCCCAAGAACAAGATGTTTGTACCCTCACACCATGTCAATAAGGTACTCGAACTTTGCCATAAATCTCGTTTGTTTGCCACCCAGGTATAACCAAGGCCTTGGCCCTTGTTAGAGCCCAGTTTTGGTGGAAGGACCTGGTTAAAGATGTCAAGGATGTTGGCTCCACCTGTCGCCAAAGCTGTCAGGCTAAGGCATCTAGACGCCCACCTGCAGGTCTATTACCATAATTTCCGCCCTTTAAGTCGCTCCGCCCGATAAGTCGTTTTAGTCCAATATGTCCAATAAATTGGAAAAATCCATAAATATGTCGCTTTGCCCCATAAGTCGCATCTATTATGCGTCCCCGCTGCCAACCCGCTGCCCTGCTGCAAATGGCTGCCACAGTAGCGTGCACGGACGGACTTTAACAAGATTAACATGGTAAAAACAATTATTTGTTTACTGAAAATTATACAATACCATACCATACCATTTTATTTATAAAGCACTTTAAACAGGAACAAGTCCACACCAAAGTGCTGGACAAACAAACAGGCAACACAGACAATGAAGTACAACACGAAAAACATAAAAACATTGCAGATCATAAATAAAACGATCCAATACAAATCAGCTGGCATTGAAAGCAATGGAGTAGTAGTGAGTTTTTAACCGGGATTTGAAAACCGAGAGGGAGGGGGCCTGTTTGATGAGCAGCGGTAACTCGTTCCAGAGTCTTGGGCCTGCTACAGAGAACGCCCTGTCACCCCTGCGCTTAAGGCGAGTTTCTGGAACTATTAAGAGTACCTGATCCTCTGACCTCAAAGCACGTGGAGGGACATATGGGTGTATCAGATCCGAGAGATAGGCGGGGGCGAGACTGTTCAGCGATTTGTAGACATACATGAGAATTTTGAATTGGATTCGAAGATGAACCGGTAGCCAGTGAAGGGAGGCCAAGACTGGTGTAATGTGCTCTCTTTTGCGTGTGCTGGTTAAAAATCGGGCAGCTGCGTTCTGAACCAGTTGTAATCGTGCAATGGTGGCTTGACTGACGCCAAGCAGAAGTGAATTGCAGTAATCAAGCCTAGATGTAATGAATGCGTGAATCACTGTCTCCAGGTGCTTTTTGGATAATATGGGCTTCAGCTTAGACAGACGCCTCAGCTGGAAAAAACAGGATTTGACGATCATGTTTACATGACTGTTGAGTTTCATGGAAGGATCCATTATCACTCCCAGATTTGTGACTTTTTGTTTTTCGGACAGGGGTAGAGCAGACAGGTCAATGCAGTGGTTTGAGGTTGTGTCATTGGGAAGGAACAATATGGCTTCAGACTTCTTATCATTGAAGCTTAAGAAATTTAAAGCCATCCAGTCCCTGATGTCAGCCAGGCAGTCGAGCAGAGGTTGAATAGAGCCTGTACCATTTTGTCTTAGGGGGAAGTAAATTTGACAGTCATCAGCGTAGAAGTGGAAGGGTATATTGTGTTTCCGGAAAATAGCACCGAGTGGCAGCAGGTATAAGGAGAACAAGAGAGGACCCAGGATGGACCCCTGCGGAACCCCCCATTTAAGAGCCGCCACTGCAGAAGTAAAATCATTGATGGACACACAAAAAGACCTGTCAGAGAGGTAGGATCAGCAAAGATGTGTCTTAGCTTAACCTTTCCTTAATAACTGCACGTAATTTTCAAATCAGCTGGATTTAAAAAGTAGTTTTGCTACGTGCACGCGCAACGAGCGGATACGCTTCATTTCTTTAAAATTTAGTAAGATAAACACTTAAAAATATATATTTGTTGGCTGACATTATAGCAAAAGTGTTTCTGAGCTTAACCGTTCCTTAATAAATTCACGTAATGGTCAAATCTGCTGGATTTAAATTGTTTCGCTTTGACATCTTCCAAACAGTCGCGCGCTCTGCGAAAATAAATTATAAATAAATCAAATTTTAGCTCAAACATCTCCTACAGCTAATAGGTTGTAAATATCCATTCAGTGATTACTTTCTGTAAGTTTCATCAAAATCTGTTGTGTGGTTCTTGAGATATTTTGCTAACAAACACTATTCAGACCTACTTCCAGAGTTCAGGGGGCCGGGCTGCGACAGAGTGAGTCCGAGCAGAGGAGGCTTTTTTCAGACACATGAGTTGGGAACGTTCGGTGGACCCTAGCGGCCGAAAGTGGTACTGCTGCCCCTAGCGGCCGAAAGTGGTACTGCTCCATTTTTTCCATCAGAATGAATGGAAACTGTCATATCTTAGCCAAAAATTGGTCTAAAAATATGGGGAAAAATCCATAAATATGTTGCTTCGCCCCCTAAGTCACAGGACATGAAAATTAGTTTATAAAAAAACTGTGACTTATAGGCCAGAAAATACGGTACGTCCTCTTCCTATACCTTTACGCCCATGGTCCCATATTGCCATGGACTTTATCACAGGTCTCCCCTCATCCGCTGGTAATACGGTCATCCTCACCATTGTGGACCATTTTTCTAAGATAGTCCACCTAGTCCCTCTTAAAAAAAAAACTCCCTTCAGCCAAGGAGTTGGGCGAGGTCATGGTAAAAGAAGTTTTCTGTCTTCATGGACTTCCTAAAGACATTGTCTCTGACCGTGGTCCCCAATATATTTCACAGTTTTGGAAGGAGTTTTGTACACACCTAGGAATCACTGTAAGCCTCTCCTCTGGTTTCCACCCCCAGATTGATGGCCAAAGTGAGAGGGCCAACCAGGAGGTGGAGCCAAAGCTACGCCTCCTGTGCGAGGGAGACCCGACCAAGTGGGTAGCTAATCTACCATGGGTGGAACATGCCATTAACTCTTTACCATCTGCTGCCTCAGGTTTGTCCCCCTTCTACACTGTTTATGGCTTCCAAACACCTGCGTTTTCTATTCAGGGGAGGGAGGCTCAAGTTCCGTCTGCACATAGAGCTGCCCTCAGGTGTCAGCGGACCTGGAAAAGAGCCAGAAGAGTCCCCCAGCACAGATTAATATTGTGTATGCTGTTCAGTGTCAGGAGGGCTGTGATCAGTCTTATATCAGGGAAACCAAACAGCCACTGGCCAAAAGGATGGCCCAGCACAGAAGATCAACATCATCAGGTCAGGACTCTGCAGTCTACACTCATCTCCAGGCCAGCGGTCACTCTTTCAGGGATGAAGATGTTCACATCCTTGATAGAGAGGAACAATGGTTTGAGAGAGGAGTAAAGGAGGCCATCTTTGTGAAAAGAAACCGTCCATCATTAAACAGAGGTGGAGGCCTCCGGGTTCAACTGTCCCCCTCTTACAATGCTGTTATTGCTAGTATCACTCAGCCCTCTGTGAATAGCAAACAACCATCAGGGTGCTAATGATCCATCGTTAGGCTGATGGTCCTCCTTGATCATGTGAGCAGCTGGTTTCGGCTGTCATCAGCAAACTGGTTGATCCACTGTGAGAGGGTGCTATTTATAAGACTGAGCTGAATACAGCACCTCAGACTGAGGAAGTCTTTTGGACAAAAGACGAAACGTTTCTAATTGTTTTTTTGTTTTTTTTGAATGTCCAGAGGACCAGACTTGACTTTTTTTAGATTTTCTACCTGGATTATTGAGCATGCATCAGGATAGTGTCACTTCTAGTTTTAGCCCAACCACAGTGAGAAGGAAACAGAGCAGAGAGCGTTCAATGAATCCTCATTAATTTCTCAGCCAAGCCTTTTTCTCCCCTCTTTGCAACCTTAACTTGGATGGATGAGTTAAGGTGGTGTGACATTCACACCAGATAAATAACGCTGCTCGTGATCTGCTTCTTTGAGTCTAGCATAGCGCTCGTCCATGGGCCTTTTCCCTCTGCTCTCATCCAAAGCATTTCACAGCTGCGCTCCAATCTGGATAGGCACACTTTATCAGGACAATATAAAAAACTAATCACTTTCTCCCTCCACATGAGCTCTTTATGTGCAAGTGGACACATTCTAGCAAGTAATTACAAAATATCAAAAGACATTATGACACAGGAACAGTGTAGGAAGCAGTTTGTCTGCAGGGGACATTACAGTACAACACAGCTTCACCTCAAGCACACATTATGTAAAGCAAACTGCTGATCGGACTTTCATCACTGAAACAGGAAGTGATCAATTGTTTGCCATCAGGAGGTCATTGTGTTATACAGAGGTATGAATGGTGTGTACCGAGTGTTGAGGTCAGGACAGAGGTCAGAGCGTCAGACTGTTGTGACTGGGGACTGCCTAAAAGCAGCCACAAGGGTCTTGCTCGTATATCAATTTTAATGTGGCCCGAACCACTATGTGTCCTCCCACGATTGTTATATAAAAGAAACTGGCTTGGCATTGTGATGGGTACTATTACTTTTATTGGCGTTTCGAGTCACCATGGCAATGTAATTTGCAAAGAGACGCTACCTCAGAAAACTCAAAATTGAACATAACTCAGTCATTCTCTGAGATACTGAGCTGAAATTTGGTTTGGTCGTAGCTGAGAGAGAGTTGTTATACATTCCTAAAGCAAATTTAAAATCCAAGATGGCCACCTTAGCTAAATGGAAAAGATTACAATAACGCAGCCATTTTAAAAGATATTGAGCTGAAATTTGGTGTGGTGCTAGCTGAGCGCAACACCCAATAAATAATGAATCCAAATAAAAAGTTCAAGATGGCCACCATAAGTTAAAAGAAAAAAATGACTGTAAGTCATTGATTTTTTGCCATGTTGTGCTGAAATTTGGTATGGTGATAGCTGAGAGTGAACCTCAACACATAGTACTGTCAAATCAAAAGTTTAAAATGGCCGTGACTTAGCAGTTCCCGTCAAATTTTCTACAGGAATTTTCTAGTTTAGGTAATTTTTTGGTCAAAAGTTACAAAACTGGAGTGATTAATTTCCTGACTGACACTTTTAGAGTTCTTGAAACAGTAATGTGATGAAGTAAACGTTTTTATAAAAAATGAGACATGCAATGTAATGTTTTATTCTTCATTCAGAAAACATTTTTTGGCAAAGAGAATATTCATGATTTAGTTCACTGACACCACATTCTACCTTTCTTTGCCATAAGAACGTAATTCATTCATTCAACCTTTATTTATATAAGTTAGTCCCAGTGAGCCTCAGGGACTCTTACAAGAGGGACCTGGTTTTAACAAAGAGTGAGGACAACAGTGGACAACAAAGACAACAATAGACATTCATAAAGGATGCGTACAAATTGAGAATTTTTTTAACAAGTGAAAATTAAATGGTATTTAAAAGGAAAAGTCTTCTTCTTCTTCTTTTGGCTTTTCCCTTTTCAGGGGTCGCCACAGCGAGTCATCCTCCTCCACCTCACTCTGTCCTCTGCATCCTCTGTCCTCACTCCAACTACCTTCATGTCCTCTCTAACTGCATCCATATATCTCCTCTTTGTCTTTTTCCTGGCAGCTGCATTTCTAACATCCTTCTACCAATATACCCACTGTCCCTCCTCTGGACATGTCCAAACCATCTCAGTCTGGCCTCCCTAACTTTATCTCCCAGTTGTTCAACATGTGCTGTACCTCTGATGATCTCATTCCTGATCTTATCCATCCTTGTCACTCCTAAGGAGAACCTTAGCATCTTCATTTCTGCCACTTCCAGTTCTTTCTCCTGTATTTTTGTCAATGACACCTTCTCCAGACCATACAATATAGCTGGTCTCACCCCTGTCTTGTAAACTTTTCCTTTGACCTTTGCTGACACCTTTTTGTCACAAATAACTCCTGAAACTTTTCTCCATCTGCTCCATCCTGCCTGGACTCTCTTTTTCACCTCTTTGCCACATTCCCCATTTTCCTGGACAGTGGACCCCAAGTACTTTAAGTCCTGCAATACTGTCCTGAGTTTTTTGCATAGTAGTATAAAAGTGTAAAAAGTATATCTATAAAATAAAATGAAAGTTCTGGCATTGACATTTGTGATAGAGTGACTAAGCAGCATATGAAGTTTATGTACACAGTATATGTACTGTATGAGGTAGTTGATATTGGTATAGAGGTAAAGTGGCATATGCAATAAGGCTAGTAAAATAATATATATATCAGCAGTAGTGTAGATATAAAAAGTAGTGTAAATGTAAACAGTAGTAATAAATGTAAACAGTAGTAATGAATGTAAACGGTAGTAATAAATGTAAACAGTGAATGTAAACAGTAGTATGACTACTGTATAGGCATTAATGTAATACAAACATTAGTGTAAATATAAGAAGTTGTGCAAACTGAATGAGCACATGACCGTGAGTTGAGTGAATAACCCGTTTTGATGACACAGAGTCCAGTGTTAAAATCTTTGTGTTGTGTGGTAATGTGTGAAAGTTTTTTGTGTTAAGGCAGTACAAGTGGGAGGGAGGGCAGAGCAGGCAGAGAGTTTAGCATCCTGACTGCCTGATGAACAGAGCTGTCATTTAGTCTGCTGGTTCGAGCCTGGAGACTCCTCAGTCTCCTCCCTGATGGCAGCAGGCTGAAGCAGCTGTGTAGTGGGTGTGTGGGATCACCTGCCATGCAGAGGGCTTTCCGAGTGAGGCGGTTGCTGTGTAAGTCCTGTAGTGAGGGGAAGGAGGTGCCGACAATCTTCTCAGCTGCTCTCACGATGCGCTGGAGGCTCTTGCGGCAGGATGCAGTACATGCACCAAACCACACCGTGATGCAGCTGGTCAGGACACTTTCTATGGCACCCCTGTAGAAGGTGCACATGATGGGGGTTGGAGCTCCAGCCCTTTTCAGCTTGCGGAGAAAGTAGAGGCGCTGGTGAGCCTTCTTGGCCAGTGATGCAGTGTTCCTGCTCCAGGACAGGTCCTCTGAGACGTGCACTCCCAGGAACTTGGTGCTGTCCACTCTCTCCACTGTGGTGCTGTTGATGGTCAGAGGGGCATGTTGGGCATCCCTCTTCCTGAAGTCCACAACAATCTCCTTTGTCTTCTCCACGTTGAGAGTGAGATTGTTGTGTCCGCACCACAAGGCCAGGCGGCTCACCTCGTTCCTGTAGTCGTCTCATCGTTGTTGCTGATGAGACCCACCACTGTTGTGTCGTCCGCAAACTCGATGAAGTGGTTGGAGCTGTATGATGGTGTGCAGTCATGTGTTAGCAGGGTGAATAGAAGGGGGCTCAGCACACATCCTTGTGGGGCTCCTGTATTCAATGTGATGGTGCTGGATGTGTTATTCCCGACCCGTACTGCCTGTGGTCTCCCGGTCAGGAAGTCTAGCAGCCAGTTACACATTGAGGTGTTCAGCCCCAGACTGTCCAGTTTAAGGATGAGCTGTTGGGGGATGATGGTGTTGAATGCCGAGCTGAAGTCAATGAACAGCATTCTAACATAAGAGTCTTTCGTGTCCAGATGTGTGAGAGCTGTGTGGAGGGCAGAGGAGATGGCATCGTCGGTTGAGCGATTAGGCCGATATGCAAATTGGAAGGGATCCAGGGAGGCAGGGAGGACAGATGTGATGCTTTTCATGACTAGCCGTTCGAAGCACTTCATCAGGATCGGGGTGAGTGCTACTGGACGATAGTCATTGAGGCAGGAGGGCGTTGCCTTCTTTGGGACAGGGATGATGGTGGTGGCTTTGAAACAGGTGGGGATGATGGCCTGACTCAGTGAGATGTTAAAGATGTCCGTGAAGACAGCTGTGAGTTCCCCTCCACAGTCCTTCAGCACACGACCAGGTATGTTGTCAGAACCAGAGGCTTTCCGGGCGTTGATCTTGATGAATGATCGCCTTACGCTGTCTGAGGACAGCGCCAGCACCTGGTCATCAGGAGAGCGGGGGAGTTTTTGTGCAGGTGTGCTGTTACATGCCTCAAACCGAGCAAAGAAGTTATTCAGTTCATTCAGCGTAGAGGTTGTGCTGTCACAGGTCTAGGGGGATGGTTTGTACCTTTCCTCTCCTGTCCTGTACACGTCCTGTACCAGTCTAACATACTTCTCTGCCACTCCAGATTACCTCATGCAATACCACACCTCCTCTCTTGGCACCCTGTCATATGCTTTTTCTAAATCCACAAACACACAATGGAGTTCTTTCTGACCCTCTCTGTACTTCTCTATCAACATCCTCAAAGCAAAGATGGCATCTGTGGTGCTCTTTCTTGGCATGAAACCATACTGCTGCTCACAGATAGTCACCTCTTGTCTAAGTCTTGCTTCCACAACTCTCTCCCAGATCTTCATTGTGTGGCTCATCAACTTAATTCCCCTGTAGTTGCTACAACTCTGTACATCACCCTTGTTCTTAAAAATGGGCACCAGCACACTTCTTCTCCATTCTTCAGGCATTTTCTCACCCTCAAATATTCCATTAAATATTTGAGTCAAAAACCTCACTGCCATCTCTCCAAGACATTTCCAAACCTCCACTGGTATGTCATCAGGTCCTACTGCCTTCCCCTTCTTCATTCTTTTCAGAGCTTTCCGACTTCACCCTCACTAATCTTTCCCACTTCCTGGTCCACAGTTTCTATGACCTCACTCTTCTTTCTCTTTCATTCTCTTCATTCATTAGCTCCTCAAAGTAATCCTTCCATCTTCCCATCACACTCTCCTCACTTGTTAGAACATTCCCATTCCCATCTTTAATAAGCCTAACTTGTTGCACATCATTTCCAGCCTGATCCCTCTGCCTTGCCAATCGGTACAAGTCCTTCTCGCCTTCTTTAGTGTCCAGTCTCCCATACAACTCATTGTAAGCCCTCTGCTTTGCCTTAGCTACTTCCTTCATAGCTCTATGTCCCATCTCCTTATATTCCTGTCTCCTCTCTTCAGTCCTCTCACTGTCATATATCTTCTTGGCTAATCTCTTTCTTTGAATGGCGTCCTGCACTTCACTATTCCACTACCAGGTTTCCTTATCTTCTATTCTCTGTCCAGCTGACACACCAAGTACCTTCCTAACCGTCTCTCTAATTGCTGTTGCTGTAGTAGCCCAGTCACTTGGAAACTCTTTCTTACCACCCAGAGCCTTTAACAGCTCGTCTCTGAATTTCTCACAACATTCTTCCTTCTTTAGCTTCCACCATTTGGTCTTCTTCTCTGATTTTACTCTTTTTCTCTTCTTCACAACAACAGTCATTCTACACACAACCATCCGATGCTGTCTGGCCACGCTCTCCCCTGCCACAACCTTACAGTCTCCAATCTCCCTCAGGTTTCCTCTTCTACACAGAATGTAGTCGACCTGCGTACTCCTTCCTCCACTCTTATAGGTCACTCTATGCTCCTCCCTCTTTTAGAAATAGGTATTGACTACAGCCATTTCCATTCTCTTGGCAAAATCCACCACCATCCTTCCTGGTTTCTTTCCTTGACACCAAACCTACCCATCACTTCCTCGTCCCCTCTGTTTCCTTCACCAACATGTCAATTCAGGTCTGCTCCGATCACCACTCTTTTTTCCCTGGGAATACTCTCTATCGCTTCATCCAGATCTTTCCAAAATGTATCTTTCTCCTCCCCATCACATCCAACCTGTGGAGCATAACCACTGACGATGTTTAGCATCAGACCTTCTACTTCTACCTTCAGGCACATCACCCTATCTGACACTCTCTTCACCTCTACTACATTCTTTGCCAACTCCTCCTTCAGGACCACCCCTACTCCATTTCTCTTTCTATCCACACCATGGTAAAACAGTTTGAACCCTGCTCCAATGCTGTGGGCCTTGCTGCCCTTCCACTTGGTCTCTTGGACACATAAAACATCTACCTTCCTTCTCTGCATCATGTCAGCCAGCTCTCTACCTTTGCCTGTCATTGTCTCCACATTTAGAGTTTCAACCCTCAGTCCTACATTCTTCACTTTCCTCTTCTCCCTCTGTCTCCTGACACGTTTATCTCCTCGGGGTCTTTGACTAACAGTAGCACAATTTCCGCCGGCACCCTGTTTGTCAACAGCACCGGTGGCGGTCGTTGTTAACCCGGGCCTCGACCGATCCGGTATGGTTTCACTTTGATGAACTCGCAGGAAAAGTAAAAAATAAAAAACAGCTTGGTTGTAGAGCGATGTAGAAAACTAACAACAGGAACATGTCTGCTTTGGGTTTTCCCAGGAACTTCGCAGATGTTTGAAGCTCCTTAGAGAGGTCAAGGTCGAGAGCTTCAGATCTTTTTACGATATTCCAGGAAACAGGAGCAGAGTAGGAGAAGGCCCTTTTGCTTAGTTCAGTCCGTACTGAGGGGACACTGCATTTAATAATGTCCTGAGAGCGCACGCTGTAACTGCACTCACAGTGACATGTTGGAGGAGATGTATGAAGACAGCAGACCAAGAAGTGATTTAAAGATGAAAATGTACCAGTGGGAGAGTCTATGTGAAGTTAATGATGTCCAGTGACCAGTTAACACAGGGTGCAATGGTGGCTACGGAAGTTACAGCCAGTTATGAATCTTAGTGCACCATGATAGACAGCATCCAACATCTGAATGAAACAAAGGCAAAGATAATAGATTGTATTTGGATTACTCACACATGTTATGATATTATTCAGGTTAACATAAGGTCAACATCACAATATGTTCAGGATGAGATTGGGAATTAGAAAGTTCACCCTCTTTTAGTTGTAGGGTTGTTCATTAGGACATATTGCAAACAATTTAGTCTTTACCAGATTCTAAAATGATTTAAATTTAACCTCAAATGGACAAAAACACTCAGATTTCTTCATATAGTTTTTTTTAGTTGGACATAAAGAAGACAAAATAGAAAAGCTGTGAAAAGCGAAGTTCATGTCACAAGTCACAAGCTTGTACAACCACATGTAACAGTTGTAGCTCTTAGTTGCCATTTTCTGTGTGCCTATCAGTTTCTCAAGACATTTTAGGCTGATTCTCCTTTACGACATTACTTCAGTCCATTGAGGTTTGCTCTCTGAAGGTCTACTGCAACAGGTCCGTAAGGTGGAGGTCTGGACTTTGAACGATTGCAACACTTTGAAGCTTATATGTTTTTTAGTTGTTTCAGTTTGTTGGAGATTAGCTGTTGTGTTTGGCATTTTTGTTGTATCACTACCCAGACTGGTCCAAGCTTCGGCTGTCAGGCCTCGAGTTTGACTCTAAAATGTTTTGGTCTAAAGAGAAGTTAATGGTCAGCTGATGGGCTGGAAGGTGCTCAGGTCCTGTAGCTGCAAAACAAGCCTGCATCATCATCACTCCTCCACTGCGCTGACAATTAGTAGTCATTTAGATAACGCTGTGCTTTGCATTGTGGGTAAACATATGCACGTTGGTCTCATTTGTGCAGAGGACGTTGGTCTAGAAATTTTGCAGTTCATTCAGATTCAAATTAGCAAATGCTGTGCTGCCATGTTTTTTTTAGAAAAGAGAATTTCTCCTGCAACATTTCAAACAAGCCATCTTGGTTCAGTTTTCTTCTAATTAAACCTTTCTGCAATCTTAAAAACATGAATGTAACAGTACAATGCTACTCTGCTTGAAGTGGTTAAAAACTTCATTTTTACTTCACATTAACCTTCTGAAGGCACCATTTTACCGTCAACAAATCACATGAGGGAAAACTAAACAATAGTTCATTCCTTTGCACTTAGTTTCCACATGTGGAAAGTATAGAATGCAGCTGAATGGGCGCCATTTCTTGGAGAACATGCATTTATGCAGAAATGCACCACTCACTTGTTAAATGGGTGTTTTTGTTGTGCTCAGTGTTTGTGGGCAGACAGGTGCTGTCTCACTGGACCAAAGGACTCGTTTGTTAACGAGTCCTGAACTGATGAGATGAGGCACTCGCTCTCCATTATTTGGGTTTACCAGCGTCTCTGTCAGAGGACATGATGAGTCCCTCCAGCAGCTCTCTAAACATCCGATCTGTCCCAGTGGTTGTGCACTGCGTGAATCATGCTGGATCTGTTGTTCTGAACAAGTCGTGCTGAACAGAACCGTGTTTGTGGAGGTGGTTAGCACTGCTGTAAATAAAACTCTTAACAGGTCCTGGTCTTTCAATCTGTTTTGCTCACCTGGACTTTGACGACAGCTGTGCTTCCTTCGCAAAGTTCTTATTAGGTTCAGGTTCAGGCTTGGTTTATTTGTCATATGCAAAATCAACACAAGGTCAACAATGCAGTGAAATGCTTAGGATGAGAAGATCCGTCTCAACTCGTGAAAAAAATCCAATACCAAAGCATGCAACAAAAATACTAAAAATATACCAAAACAAATACTACTAACATACTAAAAAACAAGGCATCAAAGTTGAAAAAGAAATACATCTACAGTGTGGTTCAGTTAGCAGTGAGGTTCTTTCAGTATCAGGGTTCTGTTCTGTTAGTGGCATGGTCTTTTTAGCAGCGTTAGCAGGTCTTGTTAGCAGATCCAGTCAGCAGCTTGATGGTAATAAGGACCACAGCAGCTGCCCTCACAGACCATAGTCCAGAACCAGGTCCAGCAGACAGAGAACATCACAGGTTTCCCTGCGGAAACGAACAGGTCCATACTGCATGTTCAGGCAGATGGAGGATCTTGTTAGCAGCGTTAGCAGGTTTTTTAGCAAAGTTAGCAGGTCTTATTAGCAGGTTTGGGCAGCTTGATGGTAATAACGACTGCAGCAGCTGCCCTCACAGACCACAGGTCTGGCAGACAAAGAACATCCAAGGAACATCCAAGGTTTCCCCACTGAACCAAACGGGTCCGTAAAGTTCAGTCTGTGCAGGCAGATAGAGGATCTTGTTGGCAACGTTAGCAGGCCCGGCTAGCAGCTTCATAATAATGTTACTGTAGATGATGTAGTCTCTTTTTTTTACTGCAAATTTACAGTTTACATAACAAGGTTTGCATTAAAAGAGAAGACAAATTGTTATACATGTCAATCAGAAGATAATAATAATAATAATAATAATGAATCCAATTTATAACGCACTTTTCATTAATGAAAATCTCAAAGTGCTAGTACAAACACAGGAAATCGAACATAGGAAAGGAAAAAGAAAAAAAACATGCTAGGGGGCTTATGGTTCTTATACATTCATTCCAGTACATATCTCAATAGTTTTTAGTGCCTTTTTTTATCAGAGTCTTTAATTGTCCGAATATAATACTTGACCTCATTGTAAAAAAACATCAAAGCTTGGCTTCCTTCCAGAATATTTTCTACAATGAATGTGATATTTTTCCAGTAATAGTACAAAGTTTATAAAGTAGTCAAGAGTAGTTTTAATCAGAGTCAGAGAGTACTTTTATTAACATTGCACAAGTTTGCACCAGTACAGCGTGAATATGTATGCACAATCATCCTGAAGGGGACTACGTGTGTGAAGCTGCTGCTATCAGGACACCATATGAGACATCAAAGATATATCACATTTTATTCTTCAGCGCGGCCTCCCCCATCCATATCGGGATGAAGGTCACAGGTGTGAAACAAGGAAAGAACCATGAGGGTATTAGCGTTGGTATTACAAAAAAGATATATCACATTTTGTCTTACAGGACACCATATGAGACATCAAAAAACTCTACCAGCAGCACATTTAAGACAAATCACATTTGCATTTGAGGACGAAGCAGTGAGACAAGTCCATGAGCTCCATTCAGATTAGCCAGAGTTCTGATGATGACGTGATCAGCCAGCCTTATCTGACTCAGAGGACACAGAATAGTTCTCCGGGGAGGGAGGGGGGTGCGACAGAAGCTTCATTTCTTCAGTTGCTCCACTCCGGAGATTTTGTAGTTCAGGCTGCCAGGGAGTCTGATTAGATTTAGGGCAGGCTCACAGTGTTCTTTCTGCGGCCTTGAGTCCATGTGGCTGTCTGGAATCCAATACACTCCAAATTATGGGAAACTTTCCACCGACCTGAACTATGAATCAACCTCCAGATGTGACCCTCCTGCGTGTTGCACACAAGTCCCGAACCTTACCGGTGGTCTGCGGTCCTCAGTGGCCGCCTCCACTTTGCGGCTCAACTCATAAAGCAGCTGATTCATCGATGTCACAGCTCGGATCTCACACTCAGTTTGAGAAGGGAGCTTCGACAGCGCATTGATCGCCTCGGAAGTCTTCCTCATTTTTTGATAGAAGAGAACTCCACACAAGCCAAAAAGCAGAGCACCTGCTGTCATAATTCCAATTATGAATATATCCTCCATATCCTCGACAGAAAGCACGTCCAGGCATAACATCTTCCATTCGCCCCAGGAATCCATGATATAACCGGCAGGATGTGACTGCAAAGGGCACGCCGGTTCCCCAGGACGCTTCGTAGAAAAAATCTTATCAATAGAGTTAACAGCCCACGAAACAAGATCCATCGTGAATTTATGTTCGAGCGAGCTCTGAAAAAAAAAAACTGCAGACAAGACAAAGTGGCAAAGCACGGAGAGGAAAACTCAGGAGGGAAGGAGGAAAGCTGCTGCTCCGTCCAGAGCCGGAAGTGAAAATGCATACGTTTTTTAAAAAGGCCAAGCAGCACGTTTCCACAGAAGTGCAAAATGTGCTTCATTGTTATTGTGAATAAAGTTACATAGTTTCTGCCAAAATAAAGGAACAAAAGGTTAGTACCAAAACAGGTGGAGAACAGTTTCAGGACATCATCATCATCATAAAAAACCAGTTAGTTTATTTCTTGAATCTAGTTTTGATGTAAGACTTAGCCAGATAGGTTTTATAGATAATTTTGTAGGAGATTTCTTTAATCTTGTTTGTAATCAATTATTTGTTTGGAAGAAGCCAGACCTTTTCCTGATGTAGAGTCTCTTGGTGCTACAGATTTGTGTTGATGATGTGAAGAACCCAAAAACAAAAAGGCTTTTCTTTTCACACATAAAGAGACAGTGTGATTTGGATATTTATCTGGAAATGATTGATTTGAAAAGGAAAAATGACACAAATCAATGCTTTTAAAAATACTTTCTAATGGCAAAAGTAACAGTATTAATGTCATTATACTAAAAGTAATGTTTACTGAACATTTTTTACTTTAAATACCACGTGGACTTATTTGCACTCATGAGCCTGTTTCATTGATTCAGTCCATTGCTCTGCAGCAGAACACAGCAGCAGGTCCAGTGCAGCAGAGGGGAACCCTCTCTGTCTAAATTTAGCATTCCAGATGGAAATGGTGCATCAGCACCTATAGTCAATGTCCTGTATACGTCACAGCTGAGCCCCCTCTCCGCTGTCCCAATCCCTGCTAAAGGGGACACTTCATTCTCTGTCCCTCCCTCAGATTGAACCACCCTCGGCTCCTCTGGGGGGCTGGAAACTGTTCACGGCATCACTTTATGGACTTTATTGCAGAAGTCCTCAGCATGTGGGCTCAGCTGAGGACAGTTATATAAGTGAGACTCAATGAAGGCTGCCAGAGATTTTTGCAGCTCTTTTGATTTTACATGGGAAGAGCAGCAATCAAGACAACCCCCCTGAACGTGGGGTTGCTTTTTCACTTTTGTTTGTCACCTTGTCTCTGTCATGTGATTCCACTGTGGCTGAAAAGACTGCAGAAAGCTGGAAAAGAGAAAATGTTTGGTTTTCTCTTTAAAATGCACAGTTGTGTGCAGAAGTTTATTTTATAAGCATGAATATCATGTAAGTTTCAGATTTGTAAAGGTTATTTTTCGTGTATACAATATACAACTTGAAGAATTTAGTTGTAAATTTTCTCTAATCAGTAGAAATCATTGAAACATAATGTTCATCTAAAACTTGAAAATTGGTGCTAAAGAATTTCCACTGTCCTTTAACATGACATGACCAGTCTCTTGTTACCTTCCTCCTGTTGGTGACCATGACTGATAGCAGCAGCTTGTAGTTTCTCTTTACCAGCATTAAAAATTGATACCGGAGCAATAACAAACAAGAGCTTTCTTCAAACTCTTCCACTTCCATAACAGCTGGAACTGATGTCACACATTCAAACTGGTCTCTGATAGGATAAATCCAGCTAACATTAAGTTTTTGGAATGGCCTTCCTAAAGACCCAAATTTAACTTGATTAAAAAGCTGGGTTCATGTAAGGAAGCGAATAATTTTGACTAATTCAAGCGAGTCATTCAGGCTAGTAATCATTGAAGCTGGACATTGTGTAATTGTCCCCAGCTGGAGAAAGAGCAGTTCAAATAAACCATTAAAGAAATAAAAGTATTTGTCTGTCTGACCACAGCTGTATCTCTCAAAGACAAAGACTAGTGTTTATATTCTCCAACTTTTCTCAGCCACACTGTCTTTGTTGTTTTGGGTGTAAAATGGCTGACGATGGCAGGAAAGATAGTTGGAAGATTGTAGCAAAGAGACCATGACAGGTGGAGAAGTATGCTGAGTCTGAGAGGACCCAATTATTGGGTATTTGTGGCAGACACTTCCTGCTGACTCCACAACTCACCCCGGAATTACACTGCACGCGGCTCCGCCCCGCTCCGGTCCGCAGGTCGCAGCTGACGTGAGTCCTCGCCCACTGCCTCCGCTCTGCTCAGGTCAGCCTGGATGCGCCGCTCCAAGACACGTGCGAGATCGCGCGATAAATCAAGTGATAAATAAGTAAGTCAGAACAAAACAATTCATTCGGTGGAAAGAAGGAGAACAACTGTAGAGAGACTGCTGCCTTGATCTTCTCTCGTAAATGAGCTACATGGTTTGAGCAACAGGAAGTGATGTTTACATTTCAGAATAAAATACTTTTTTATTTATTTATTTTTGTATTGCGTTATTAGGTGTAGTCATAGTCATAAATATAATAGTTTAGTCATAGAATAGTCATAAATGATAGTTTGACAGCATTTTTGTACAAATAAATCCGTATAGAGCTAGGATTAGTCCGCCCGTGGTGATTTTATTTTGTAAATACGGAAGTTGTGCTCGTTCCTTTTCCTGTTGGTGCGACGTAATCTTCAAAAGTTGACTCCGGCACAGCTCCGTCATCCGGCAGAAATAGAAAAATTTCTAATTTTGACGGACTGCCGTCCGCTCTCCGCTCACCGCCGCCGTGCGGAGCCAGTGTAAATTCTGTCATTGATTATAAAGGGTGCGTATTTGCTGCGGAGGTCGGACCGGAGCGGGGCGGAGCCGTAACGCATGTGGTGTAATTCCGGGGTCATTGTGTGACGCAACATAAAGACACTAAGAACAGCTGCTGTCCAGGACTGCCATGAATAACTTCACATGCACTGCCCACACGACAGCTGACTGCAGCACGCCCATTCAGGAGCCCCAGTGATGAGACGTGAACGGCTTTTAAATCCCTTCAGTGCTTCGACAGCGGATGAGCTGAAGCGTCTAAACTAGAGCAAAGGGAGGCGTTAAATTAACAGAGAACTCAAGTGCTCTCTCTCTGTGTTGTAAGATGGTTCTGGTTTATGGTTTGCTGGGCTACTGGTATTTCCATCCATCCATCCATCCATTATCTTTGACCTGCTTCATCTTTTTCAGGTCACAGGGGTCACTGGTGTCCATGTCCAACAGTCACTGTGTGAGAGGCGGGGGACACCCTGGACAGGTCTCCAGTCCATCACAGAGACACATAGAGACAAACGAGACAACCATTCACTCTCTCTCTCTCACCTAGAGACAATTTAGAGTTACCAATCAGTCTAACATGCATGTTTTTGGTCTGTGGGAGAAAACCCATGCAGCATGGAGAGAACATGCAAACTCCACCCAGAAAGGCCCTCGGCTGGGTTTCAATCCGACAACCTTCTCACTTAGAGGTGGCAGCTCTACCAATTTCACCACCGTGCCACCCTTGCTGGACTACTTTATGGCTGATATTTTACTCTGAATAAGACACACTGGTATATTCATGCACTCCACTTTTAGGTGGTTCTGTTCTTCTCCAGGTTCTAAAGAAGATTTAAAGGCAATTTAGTTTCTACACCACCAGCAGCATGCACAGCTGCAGAAATGGAACGTGTCTCTTATTATAACTGTGCTTTCACTGATCTTCAACATGTTTCCTGTTCAGAATCTTTTAAGAGGTCATGATCCACTACAAGCCACTGGCTTTGTGTGAAGATGAGTAAGAATGAATAAATATCTGATTGACATATTTTATTACGTATGAGCAAGGTAAAATAAGACTCGCCTCCACACCTTCCTTGTTCTGTTTACAAATAAATGTAAAATATTTCTTGCACTCTGGTTTGTCTTTGTGAGCTCGCATGGGGAGCATTTCTGCTCAGTGAGTCTCTCAATGCACCTTTTTTCTTTACCTAAATATTCCAACATAAACACTGAAATACTCATACATCGCCACTAGGTGGTGAGAATCTCCTCATTAAGTAAATAAGCGCTATATGTTGTCATTGTACCGTATTTTCCGGACTATATGTCACGGTTTTTTGCCTAATTTGCATGCCCTGCGACCTATAGAGAGGTGAAACATATTTATGGATGTTTTCCCATATTTTTAGACCAATTTTTGGCTCAGATATGACCGTTTTTCATTTTGGCAAAAAATGGTACAGTACCACTTTTGTCCACTAGGGGACACTTCCAGAGAGTCCACCGACCGTTTCCAGCTCATGTGTACGAAAAAAGCCTCCTCTGCTCGGACTGATTCTGTCACTGCCCGCCTCCTGCTCTGGAGGTAACTACTGTTAGCTGTGTTTGTTAGCAAGATAAGTCAAGAACCACAGGA
>JBBPBX010009270.1:23357-34282 GCA_038048925.1 Garcialebias charrua
CACATGAGAGAGTGGCCGACTCCGCCTTTGACACGCCTCTATATAAATATGCAAATTCATTTAAATATGCCCTGCACGAGAGGAATGTCGTCATTGCTCTATTGCAAATCATGTCGAAACGTGGAAAAAAGAGGAACTTCACGGACTGTGAACTTGAGAGACACTTCTGAGTGAGGTAGAGAGGCACGGAAAATGGTTTTGTTTGGCACGCGTAGGCAAGCACTTTTAAACGAGAAGTTGACCACACAATAACAACATGCCTAGATAGGTCACTGGGTAGCGCGTTCGCCTTCCGTCCCAAAGCTCATGAGTTCAATTCCCACATGATACAACATTTTTGATTTTATTTTTATATTCATTCCAGATTTAAAGAACACAAGAAAACTATTTAGAAAGAACAACAAGAAATGAAACAATACATGAAATGAAGCAGAGGATTTCTTGTGTTTTTTAAAAAAAAATAGTTTTCTTGTGTTCTTTAAATCTGGAATGAATAAAAAAAAGAAAACGTTTTCATTTAAATATACCCTGCAACAGAGGAACGTCGTCTTGTCCCATCATGCATCACGTTCTTCAACTGCTAAAACAGCTAAAAATGAACAAAAAACAAGAATTTAAGCTGTGCAAAACTATTCAGTCTTTCTGTTTTTTATATTTTTTGCAGGTTATATTCTAATTGCGTCCATGTGGATGTAATAATTGTTAATCATGTGTGTTTGGTGTGAACAATGATGATTTTCACATCATGAACAGTTTCTCAGAATCACCTCTAGGTGTCGCCAATGGAACCAAAACCACAGAAACGTGCGTACGCCAACCCTGGAGCTGGCGTGGGGCTGCACACATTTCCACGTTCAGTTCTGTTTTGATACATACGGAGTTTTGCGTGGAAAATGGCGTACGCAAGGTTTTTGTGCGTACGCACCGTTGATACATGAGGCCCCAGTTGTTTTTGTCTTGAACTTTTTTGAATTTATCATTATAGCCACGTTTTCATATTACGTGATACAACCGCCAACTTCATGCCATACATGTTACTGTTGCTATCTACAGTACAGTACAGGTAGTCCCCGATTTACGAGCGCTCTGATCTGCGAGGTCCCAGACTTACGAGCTGCGAATTTTTGGAAAAAACGAAAAAAATACTGAGTTTTCATGTGTTTTTTCACTACAGTTAGTTAGTTAAGCATATAAACACACGTTTCCGATCATTTTTATGCACTCAAAAGTAGTTTTTAGATGAAAATAGAGTGTTTTTAGGCGCGCTAGCGAAAACCGTTCCAATTTACGAGCGGATTTACGGATTTACAAGAGAAATGGCGGCCGTTCCAAATTACGAGATTTCCGGTTTACGAGCGCCTCGTTGTAACGGATCTCGCTCGTAAATCGGGGACTACCTGTACTGTACTTCTGTTTTTGGTTTGTTTGGTTCAGTCAGAATAAATGGAAACGGTCATATCTCAGTCCAAAAATGGTTTATAAATATGGGGAACAATCCATAAATTTGTCACTTAGGCATATAGGCCTGTATTAATGTGTAATGTGTATCATTTCAGGTTAATCAGTCAGTTCCTGTGTAAAGATCCTCTAGCCGTGGGTGTCCTTGGAGAAGGATGGGACAAGTCACTGCACTGTAAAGCAAGTATGCCATGACAGAAACACTCCAAACTTTGAAAATTACAGATAAAAGCAAAGGATAATGATGTTTAGAGGAGATTATAACAATAATTTTGTGTTGTTTGTCAGATGGGGCAGTGAAAACAGCCAGCCAGACATATGAAGCCATCGCTGAACTGCTGCATCAGGATCTGATCTTGTGACTCCAGACTACACATCAACTGCAGCCGAACAGACCTCAGAGCTTCTCCTGATGCTCTGCTCTCCTGCACCTTGTCCACATTGTGCCAAAGATGTCCTCGGTGCCTCAGTAAAAAAAAAAAACAGTCCTGCATTGACAACACAAACAGGTCCTATGAACTCAGCAGATGTCATACAAGCTCAGTTTGTGACGGAGCAGGGGTACTGTGACTTCATGGTGTTTTTCATTCAACCTTTATTTAGTCAGGTAAATCTCATTGAGCCTCGTGGACTCTTTTACAAAAGCGACCTGCTACAAACTAAAGAACTTTAGTTCTGGGTCAGATGACTTTATTCACAGAGGATTGTGTCTGATGGTGAGTTCTTTACAGAAGCAGTGAAAAATGTAGAAATGTTCTACAGGTCAGCATTTTTACCTGAGCTATTGGCCAAATTTTACTTTTAATTATTGTTACATGTTTTGGAACAACAGGTTAAGATTCCAGTGATGATATTTTAAGTTCATATTTCATACATAACTGCAGATTTAGTACCGTATTTGTCGGCGTATAAGTCGCACCGGAGTATAAGTCGCACCAACCTAATTATGCCCAATTAAATGGAAAAATCAACGTATAAGTCGCACCGGCCTATAAGTCGCACCGGCCTATAGGTCGCACCTCACGTGAACTGGTGTTTTGCCCAAAATGGACTGGCTGCCAAATTGTTTGGAAGGACTTTTGACAAGATTATCACATAAAAACTACAGTATTTTGTTTGATGTGTCTTAGTTGAACTTTTCATTAATAAATGAACATAATTTTTGTATATTTTGTGTCTTTCATCATTTATCTTTAAAGATAAACACATAAAAATATATTTTTATTAGCTGACATTACAGTAAAAAACGTGTCTCAGTTTAAAATGATGACAGAAACAGATACTGTATTTATTTTATGGTTTTTATTTATTTATTCAAAACCATTGAAGTCTTCATCTTCTGTGTCACTGCACCATTTTTGGACCAGGCAGATGTCAACAGTGTAGGTACTGTAAAGGGTTTCTTAGCGCCCATAGCGGCCGAAACTGGTACTGCACCATTTTTGGAGTTTTTGACCAAAGTCAAATTATGACCAAAATATTGGAAAAATCGACGTATAAGTCGCACCGGCCTATAAGTCGCAGGGCTTAGGAATGTAGGCAAAAAGGTGCGACTTATACGTCGGAGAATACGGTAATATGTTTTTCTGTTTCTACAAACAACACCAATCTTTCATTTTTTTAAACTGTTACAATTTTATTGACATGCAACATTTACAGTATTTAAATAAAGTTGCTTTGATATTTTGATTGGAATTGATTGATTACATATTGTTAAGTTTATATTACAAATGTTTTAGTTTGGAACACACTTGTTGATCAACTGGGACAATGGAGCGGCGCAGATTTTTTAGGATGCATGCCACTTTCAGTTTTGTCCAAAGTAGTGTACTCCACCATCATCAATGTGTGTATATATAAATATATTATGTATATATATATATATATATATATATATTATATATATATATATATATGTGTATATGTATGTACTGTATATATAAATATATATGTATGTACAGTATATATTATGTATGTATGTGTACATATATGTGTATATATACACACATATGTATGTATATATATAAACACATGTGTGTGTGTGTATATATATATACTCATGCATATGTTTGTATGTGTACACATGTATGTATATACAATATATATATATATAGGTGACCCCCGACCTACGTACGAGTTTGGGACCTAAGAACCGTTCGCAGCTCGATCCGTTCGTAGGTAGGGGGTGAAAATTATATTTAAAAAAAAATTTATTCATTCATTCATTCATTCAACCTTTATTTATCATGCTAACGGAGCGCGCACACACATTAAATGTACAGTAGTGTACTGTAATGTTAAACATTGCTATTCACATTTACAGAATAAATAAAAATATATTTTCTTACTTTGAGATGGTCAAAGCCGACATCTTAGGTTGCCATGCGTTGATTGTTGTCGGGGCCGAGCAGCGCGGCGGCCGGCCAGTGAACCACCGCAGCTGCTCCAGACCTGTGTTAGCTAGCTGGCTAGCTTCTGCTAGCCAAGCCATGAGCTGGTGTTGGAGCGGCGGCGCGATCAATCTGTAGCTCCTGCTCCAGCCTGAGACGTCCACAGAGCTCACAGAGACGTTTCCAGCTCGTAATTAATCCATATGAAGCCATCCTGGTCACCAGTCTTCGGCCGGCTACCGTGTTAGCTCCCGTGTTAGCTTCTGGAGCTAGCCAGGCCGGAGGTGTAGCCAGGCCGGCCGGAGGTGTTCGCACGGCGGCCTGGCACGATCACCGATAAATCCGCTGCTGCCTGAGACATCCACAAAGTTCACAGAGACGTTTCCAGCTCGTAATTAATCCATATGAAGCCATCCTGGTCACCAGTCTTCGGCTGGCTCCCGGGCAGCTAACCTAAAATGGCGTCCGGTGTTCTGTGACCGGAGACCCCAGTGACTGAACCTAAAATGGCGTCCGCCGTCCGGTGTTCTACATTAATTTGTGACCGTGTAAACTGAAGACCTACTTCCTGTTGCCCAAGATTGCTCAGAAATTGCTCAAAAATGATCAGAAATGATCTTTTTTATCATAATTATTATTTATAAAGCCTTTAAAACAACCAGAACATGAAATTAAGAACATTTAAACACAAAAACACAAAAAAAAAAAAAAATTTTTTTTTTTTTTTTTTAATACAGTAATTTCATATTTTTATTAAATATGATATGTTCGTAGGTCCCGTGGTTCGCAGGTCGATGGGGTCGTAGGTCGGGGGTCACCTGTATATATATATATATATATATATATATATATATATATATATATATATATATATATATATATATATATATATATATATATATATATATATATACTGTATATGAACATTTGTCTGTGGCTGAAAAAGCCACAGACAAAGCAGAATGTTCAAAAAAGAAACAAGCTCATCCACTTTGGTTGTGTGTTCTTTTCCAGCTCTTCTTCTAATGTGTGTGTTAGTGGTTAATAAAGAGCTAAGTATCACTAGCGCCACCAGCTGGTTAGAAGCGTTGATATTATGATCCACCCACTGCAGGAGAACTTCACGCCCACTAAAGGGGTCCTAAGTGCGCAGTGGGTACAGAAATAAACCGGTCCCATAGGAACTGGCCCAAACTAGCCACAATGGGACCTTATGCCCCTTTTCCACCGGTCGGCTCGGGTCGGATGTTACGTCATATGTGCGTCGCAGAGACCCCCTTTCATCCTTTCCCACCGGATATTCCGTGCTGCGCCGCGCCAGATTTCTTGAGATTTTTGGGCTGGTTTCAGAGGGGTGCCGAGGCGAGCTCACCCGCTCCGGAAGTAGGAAGGAGGAGACTCGAGCAGTTTTCACGGAAGCGAGGGAAGTGATCACGGCAGGACTTTACATGAATAACACGGTAAAAACAATTATTATTTTTTAAATTTATAGCAAAGATGGGTCTTCAGCTGAACGTGTCCTTAATAAAATCACGTATTGCTCAAAACTGCAGGATTTTAAAAAGTAGGTTCGCCACGAGCAACACGCGGCGCGCGGGCGGCTTTGTGTCTTTAAATGTAGCTCAATGAACAGATATAAAATATATTTCATAGCTGACTTTATAGTACGAGGGTTCCTGAGCTCAACCACGCTTTAATATTGTCACGTAGTGGTCAAATATGCTGCATTTAAAGTAGTTTCGCTTTGACTTCTTCCAAAACTGTGCTTGCACAACGAAAATAAATTATAAAAATTCGAATTTTATTTCAAATAACTCCAACAGGATACATTTAGTATATGAACATGTTGTGATCACACTATATTTTTTTGAAAAATATCAGCTATGTGGTTGTTGATAGAATTGATAATATGTGATAAAAAGTACAAGGGAGAAAATTAATGGAGGTAGCTTTGTGACAGCCTGCTCATTTCCAGAGCTGCTCTCATTACTTTTTGTTCTCCCTTGGCCCCTCCCATCCTGCCACACTTAAAGACGCACCTGGATCACAGCTGTGAACTCACCTGATTGCTCGTTTGCTCTTCCAGTTTTGGCAGTTTATCTCCAGACCTAAAACAAGCAGCAACAGCTGCCACGATTCTGCCAGTGTTGCATCCCTGGTCAAACAATTAAACTTAAATCCGAGGCTGTGCGATCCCTCGGCTGTTCCAAATCCCTTCACTTCCTGCTAAAACCATCACCGTGGACCGAAAAAAACCAAACAAAAGGGAAACGTGCATCTACTCTGTGCGCTCTCCGACGTGAATCCGGAGATCCTGGAAGCGTGTGACGTCACCCAGTTAATTGCTCGTAAGTCACAGAATTAAATATTTAATATTATTACAAAATAATCAGTTACGCCCCATAGTGATTTCAAAATATTACATTTCTTCATTACAGATGATAAAACAAAACAAAACAACCTATGGATTCCTGATTCTGCTTTATCTGAGATCTGTAAGTCTATTTATTCTTTTTCCTGCTTTTTATTGTGAGCATTTAAATGGCACTTGGGCCTGATTATTATTGTTTTTTGTTATTCCACAGCTCTTGCTGTGGGGCAGTAAATATATGGGAGCCTTGACCTGTTTGATTGTGGAAGACAAGAAAAAAGACTTTAAGAACTTTCTTTTTGAGGGGGGGATTTGTGTTTATTTTGTTTATGGACATTTAAAAATATAAACCTGAAAGAAAAAAAAAGAGAAATGATGTGGATGATGTTTTGTTTGTTTTTTGTGTAAAAGAAAAAGGATGATGTTTTGTTTGTTTGTTGTGTGAAAAAAAAGAAGAAAAAAATGTGTATATATATTTTGTCATTCAAGGTGTTAAAGGGTCAACACCATTAAAGTGGATGGTCCTTGTGTGACAGGTTTAAAAATAATAATAATAAATAATACAAAAGTAATTCAAAAGTGTTAATCCTAACTGTCAGGAGGGATACCTGGCTGGCACCCCTTTTTTAATAAACCAACTTTTGTAAAACCGTCACAGCTTGACACATTTATGTCTATAACACATTGAATTTTATTTCAAATAACTCCAACAGGATACATTTAGTATATGAACATGTTGTGATCACACTGTGTTGTTTAAAAAAAAAAACAGTTTCTGGACTAAATTAATCACATTTTTCTTTTACAGTCAACAGAAGAAAATCACCAGAATTCAACAACCTGTGTCATCTTCTGGAGGAAGACGTGAGACACCAGATGGAAATTTGTTACTTCTGTTTGTCACTTCAAACTTTTCCTATTAAACGTTATATTTTCTTAAGTGGTGTCCTCGAACATTCAATTTCCTAAACTTATTTTATAATGTGAAGTGTGTATTGTGTTTAAATCCATACTGGAAGTTAAGAGAACTTTCCATTTGCATTTGACCTTTAAAGAATCATAAGATAAAGATTATTAGAATCTGCTCAACTGTTATTACGTTATAAATTATTTGGTTCTAGGATGAAGTCATACAAAAAAAGTCAAAAATTAAAAGTGGCCAAAGTCCTTTGGACAGTTTAAAGTTAAAGAATTCACAGACCATCCATCTACCATCTACCACCCAGCAGCAACTTTACCAGGGAGACACTGGCAGTTTCAAAGATCACAGTGTGATGTTTTAAATCAACTTTATTTATAAAGCACATTTTAAAAACCACAGGGTCAACCAAAGTGCTGTACAATAACATAAAAGACAAGTTAATTAAAAACTATAAAAAGCATACAAAAATAAATACATATACCAGTCTTACTGCAGGTGTGTTAACATGCCATAAAAGATAAGATCACGTGTTAAAAGCCAAGGAATAAATGTGTGTTTTTAAATAAGATTTAAAAAGTTTTGAGGACTGTCAGCAGCAACTGCTCAGCTGATCTGAGATCGGGGAGGGCAGGAAGGTTGAAGCAGCTCAGATAAATATGGTTTTGCAACTTTATCAAGCACCTTGTGCATAACTAAATAATAAAATATGCTTTAATACATCTTTATTGTAAAAATACTAAATTGGAAAATACATGGGTTTAAAGAAGGCAACAAGGTAGGATTATGAATTGGGTTTAAAGATTACAGCTCATGAGGTACTCATTATAGCATGACATCTCTTTCACAACATTCTGTCAAAGCCTTTATTGTGTTCTTCTTCTAGTGGTGGCTAGTACTGTAGTAAATAGCTTGAGGGAACACTACTGCCACCATGTGGTAAGACGAGTAGGATTCTGGACCCCGCCCACAGAAGGGGTACAAAAAAGCTGTGGAAACAGAACATAGATGTGACCCGACCCGAACTGAGCCGATCCGACCCGAGCGGTGGAAAAGAGGCATAAGATCACATGGAAACGGCTTGTCTCCTGTGTGAACTCTCATGTGTGAGTTTAAAGTTGTCTTCCGACTAAATCTTTGTCCACAAAGATCACAATGGCTTGTCTCATGTGTGAACTCTCATGTGTGAGTTTAAAGTTGTCTTCCGACTAAATCTTTGTCCACAAAGATCACAATGGCTTGTCTCGTGTGAACTCTCATGTGTGAGTTTAAAGTTGTCTTCCTAATAAATCTTTGTCCACAAAGATCACAATGGCTTGTTTCATGTGTGAACTCTCATGTGTGAGTTTAAATTTGTCTTCCGACTGAATCTTTGTCCACAAAGTTCACAAGGAAATGGCTTGTCTCCAGTGTGGACTCTCATGTGTGAGTTTAAATGTGCCTTCTGACTAAATCTTTGTCCACAAAGTTCACAAGGAAACGGCTTGTCTCCTGTGTGGACTCTCATGTGTGAGTTTAAACTGGTCTTATGACTAAATCTTTGTCCACAAAGTTCACAAGGAAATGGCTTGTCTCCTGTGTGAACTCTCATGTGTGAGTTTAAATTGGTCTTCCGACTAAATCTTTGTCCACAAAGTTCACAAGGAAATGGCTTGTCTCCTGTGTGGACTCTCATGTGTGAGTTTAAACTGGTCTTATGACTAAATCTTTGTCCACAAAGTTCACATGGAAACGGCTTGTCTCCTGTGTGGACTCTCATGTGTGAGTTTAAACTTGTCTTATCACTAAATCTTTGTCCACAAAGTTCACAAGGAAATGGCTCGTCTCCTGTGTGGACTCTCATGTGTGAGTTTAAATGTGCCTTCTGACTAAATCTTTGTCCACAAAGTTCACAAGGAAATGGCTTGTCTCCTGTGTGGACTCTCATGTGTGAGTTTAAACTGGTCTTATGACTAAATCTTTGTCCACAAAGTTCACAAGGAAATGGCTTGTCTCCTGTGTGGACTCTCATGTGTGAGTTTAAATTGGTCTTCCGACTAAATCTTTGTCCACAAAGTTCACAAGGAAATGGCTTGTCTCCTGTGTGGACTCTCATGTGTGAGTTTAAACTTGTATTCTGACTAAATCTTTGTCCACAAAGTTCACATGGAAACGGCTTGTCTCCTGTGTGGACTCTCATGTGTGAGTTTAAATGTGTTTTCCGACTAAATCTTTGTCCACAAAGATCACATGGAAACGGCTTGTCTCCTGTGTGGACTCTCATGTGTGAGTTTAAACTTGTCTTATGACTAAATCTTTGTCCACAAAGATCACATGGAAACGGCTTGTCTCCTGTGTGGACTCTCATGTGTGAGTTTAAACTTGTCTTATGACTAAATCTTTGTCCACAAAGATCACATGGAAACGGCTTGTCTCCTGTGTGGACTCTCATGTGTGAGTTTAAACTTGTCTTCTGACTAAATCTTTGTCCACAAAGTTCACAAGGAAACGGCTTGTCTCCTGTGTGGACTCTCATGTGTGAGTTTAAACTTGTCTTCTGACTAAATCTTTGTCCACAAAGTTCACAAGGAAACGGCTTCTCTCCTGTGTGGACTCTCATGTGTGAGTTTAAACTTATCTTCTGACTAAATCTTTGTCCACAAAGTTCACAAGGAAACGGCTTCTCTCCTGTGTGGACTCTCATGTGTGAGTTTAAACTTATCTTCTGACTAAATCTTTGTCCACAAAGTTCACATGGAAACGGCTTGTCTCCTGTGTGGACTCTCATGTGTGAGTTTAAATGTGCCTTCTGACTAAATCTTTGTCCACAAAGTTCACAAGGAAATGGCTTGTCTCCTGTGTGGACTCTCATGTGTCTGTTTAAATGTGATTTGGAAGTAAATCTTTTACCACAGTCATCACAGCTTATTGATTTTGGTCTTGCCTGGACTTTCCTGCATGACTCTACATTTTTCTTCTTTCCAACACATTTCTTATTAAGCAGACATCTTGAAGACTTCACTCCTGAATGACTTGTCATGTGTCTTTGAAGAGTCCGGTTACTGACATACTGCTTACCACACTCAGAGCAGCTCAAAGATTTGTTGACAGTTTTTACCTCTGATTCAGGAGCCCTGCTCTCCTTCCAGTCTTTCATACTGTCTTCACGTTCTGATTCAGAGTCTGATGAGTTCTTTAGCAGAGATTCAGGATTGGTCATTTCACCATCCTCTTCATCGTCCTCGTTAACGTCAGTTTTTGAAGAGCTGGAACTGCCTTTGTGAATCTTTAAATCTGGGTTTCTGGTCATTTTTTTTAAAATCCTCCTCACTCTTTAAAGAAACTGAAGTGACCTACACTCTGATATCAGTCTCCTCCATATTAAGTTGGTCACCCACCAGACTGGTCTAAGGGTCTTTTCTTCCACTTTATGATAAGAGGCTCTGGGTCCTGCTGGTCCACATCAGGCCTTCAGTCTTGCGGAGCTTTTTCTTAATCAGCTCTAAAAAGAGGCAGGAACCACTGAAACACATGTACAATAAAGACAATGTTACTTCAACACACACACACACACACACACACAATTTTACCCTCAAATCACCATCTTCTAGCGGTGTAACGGCGATACATGTACATTATAATCACATTTCGGTTCGGTTAATTTTCGGTACAAAAAAATGACGAAATAAAGACTTACAAAATGTTTATTTTGAAAATATGCCAAGAAAACAATACGTTTGTATAAAAATGAATAAAAACGACCCATTTGGGTGATATTTTAAATAAACGTCACTCTACAATAAATAAA